>NQII01010462.1:0-39594 GCA_002778355.1 Clitarchus hookeri
ATAGTCTGTGCCTGGGGGCATTAACAACGACACTATAAGCCACACTGTCTTCCACAGTGGCGGTATAGCGTCAAACTGTTGTCGTTACGTACATTGTTAAAATGTGATAAAACTGGCCTAAATATGAATATAGGCCTAAATTGTAAGCATTCTTACATAATGGTTTTTAATTATGGCAGAATTCTTCGAAAAGCTGAAATAGCAAACAAAGCATTTGACAGTTAAAACGTAGAAGTCACATGGCGGTGTTTATAACAACATAGGCAGTATTCTGTTAAGTACTGCATTGTATGCGCGTTAAAAAATACAACGTTTTGCGTTTAAATACAGGTACACATTTAGTCTATTCACGGTTTCTTCACACTTTTTGAATCAAACCTTTGAAAAAAAACACTCCATGTATGACGTGTTTGGTTGCTTCCTAAACATGTCAAGTATCACAAGCATTTTATACGTACGTTAACATAAAAGTACCTGATTTTTTGTGAAGTTCTTTACGTATTATTTTATACATAAATTATAACATTAAATCTATAACTAATATGAATAAATACAGAGTGAAATATGGGTGTGTTGGTTATGCCTAGTAAGAAATAGTTCTTATGAAAAATAATATTATACTGATTGCGCACGAATGCGGTGCGTTGGCCCTCTGGTATAATTTTCTAAGGTTCGTTTGGATGTAGCAAAGGCATATCCTGGAAGTAGAACTTTAGCAGGACTTCAGAAAAGTTGAAAGTAACCGAGAATGGACTATAACATATTGCTAGAGTGACTTTTCCTTCTGACTCAGCCATCCAGATCTCTGCATACCCGGATCAGGACAATCCACAAAATTGTAATCCTACTGTAACTACTGAGACGATATAGTCCATTCTAGGTTTCTTCAGATGTTTTTGGAACAAACCTTTGAAAAATCACTCTAGGAGTAACATGTCAACCTGTTTTTTTAAATAACTTGAATACCACAAATGTGTAACACTGTGATTAACTTAAGTATTATATTGTTGAATAAATGAAACTTTAACTTAGTACCTTCTATAACTGGTAATATTTATTTTGTATTCAATACGAATTAAAAACAGTGAGAGCAGTCACGTTTTGGCACCGGCTAGTAAGAAATAGTTCACCATTAAAATATTGTTTTAACCTAGATTTTTGGTACGCTATTTGCAAATTAAACATTATCTATTGAAATGTGTAAATTTTTATGTAGCTCTGATGGAAATATATTACATTGTTGCAGTTAAAAATATCAGCTCAAATTACGGTGCGTAGGCTCTAGCGAAATTGTTTTTTTTTTACGTCCGAGGAAAAAAACCGTGANACGTCCGAGGAAAAAAAACGTGAATAGGTGGAGTGGAGCTTGTCTCTCACTCACACTCTCTACTCACACTCTACACTCTACACTCTACACTCACATTCACACTCACATTCACACTCCCACACACACTTTCACACACACTTTCACACACACTCTCACACACACTCTCAAACACACTCTCACTCTCTATTTCTCTATTTCTCTCTCCCGGGAAGTTTCGCACCGCTAATAGTAACGGGAAAATTATACATGTTTTTGATTTCAGCATATTTAATACTTATTACAGCAAATATAATTATTTTTGAATTTGTAATTTACAACTGAAACGATATTTTAATGTTTTAATACTCATTATAATATATTTAGATGCGATGGCGGGACCGTTACGAATCCGAAGTTGGCTGAAGTGGCGCTGGCGAAGTGACATGACTTGGCGTGTTGCTTTTCCTGAACGAAGTGTTAATTTTTCTCCCTGCGACGATTACTTAAAATCACATCAAGTTTGTACACGTTGTGTTTCTTAAACCTGATTAAGTAAGTTACAATGTTGTGATAAATCTGTGTTTCCACGGAAGTAATAAATATACGGTAANCACGGTAACGGGTGTCGTGACTGCCACGTGTGAAAGTGCATTGTTGTGTCTGCATCGTGGTAGTTAGGCTGGGTGAGTATGTGTGTGATTGCAAATACTGGACGTGCGAAATTTATACGTTTTAACAGTAAACATGTATATTTATGACTAAATTATTTGAAAGTCACGCCTGACTATTTATTTATCACTAAGTTGTAACTTCGACCTAAGTGTTTGAAACACAATTGTGCTTACGTTTTTGTGATTTGAATGTTTGCTACAGTCACAACATATTACCTACGAGGCCCAGCCAGAATTTTTTTAACAAATAATTAAATAAACCTAATAAAACTAAGTACCTATGCAAAGAAACATGAGCGGAATAAAAGTTATGGTAGACCCATTTGTGTGCATGTTCATCACTGTCTTTTAAGTTCGTCGTTGGTACGTACAAAAAAAATTAGCGGCACGAGTTGTGTGCTTGAATTTACTGTTTATTTAGTTGGACTGGTTGCTCCTTCGCTTTGAAATTTATTCCAACTGAAGCCGCCCTTTTGTCGAAATAACCCAACACTAATCAATAACAAGAGGTTAAATACTACAGTTCTTTCCCCCACAGTTGTAACAGGGTTACACACAGTCGCGGAAAAATATTAAAGTTTATTTAGTGTAATGTGCTATATCATGTATAACATAAATATGTTAACAATGCAAACTAATAACTATAATAACTTTACGAGTGACGTCTTTTGGGAATAGGAGCATCGCTGTCCCACTTTTCGGGCGCCTTCCAGGCGACACGTGGCACGAGNGAATTCTTCGAAAAGCTGAAATAGCAAACAAAGCATTTGACAGTTAAAACGTAGAAGTCACATGGCGGTGTTTATTTTTACATATAGCGGAAGGACATGCGATCGGTAACTAAAAGTAGAACTTTAGCAAGCCTTCAGAGAAGTGTGAAGTAACGTTTTTAGCCTGAAATCACGTCATGTCATTTTTCCATCCATAATTCCGCCTGCTCGTTATTAATTCAGCTCGAAATTATGGAAAGATTTTCCTACCTTTAGTGAATCGTTCGCAATAAAAATGAAAGATCACGATGTATGCGGTCTCAGCCCCCCAATGAAACTACGCAGAAAGCCGGTGTTCAACGTGAACAGGGTCTCAGCGTGGCGATGAGTCGGTCAGCATAGTGACAGCCGTAGCGTCAAAATCCAGACTGCCAAGAGTGTCCGTTTCAGACGACGAACTTACTTGCTTCGACACTACTGGTCACTCCTTGAGGACGTCAGCGGTGGTGCCTAGAGTTGCAATTGAAGAGAAGAAATGTCCTCTGTGCAAATAAAGACTGTCGNCTTGAGGACGTCAGCGGTGGTGCCTAGAGTTGCAATTGAAGAGAAGAAATGTCCTCTGTGCAAATAAAGACTGTCGGTGTATTGCTCTGAGAGCTATATATTTTAAAAATATCTTCCCTTACTGGTCAAGTTGAGAAGTATCGAATAAAATTACGCGATGTGTCGTTGCCAATTCAGATTAATGAGAAGTAGTGGCGACATGTGTGAAGCTGGTTCGAAATAAATATGCATGCCCTCAAGGGTTGGGTGTGCTTGGTTCTTAGACTCTTGAGGAGTCCACACCATGAGATAAGTACATTTTAATTTTGGGGTCATTTAGAATGCATTTGTAATGTTGAATAAATAGAGTAGAAAACAAATTTTATGAATTAGGTATGTGCCGGAATATTTGTAAATGTTTTAATTGTATTTTTGCCNAAATAAAGTAGAAAACAAATTTTATGAATTAGGTATGTGCCGGAATATTTGTAAATGTTTTAATTGTATTTTTGCTGATGAAGAAAATAAAAACCATAAGAATATGCATAATTTGGGGTGCTATAAAATTGATTGAAGATTCTTAAAACCTTTTTGAGAATGTTAGCAGCCGTAAAATTTGGCTTTAAATGTTTTGGTGTTGACCAAATATTTTTTTTAAAAATGAAAGTAGACTGTGAGATCGTAGAGACTGGGATTTACTTGAAATGCGGGAATTTGTAAGATGTCTAAATGTGTGAATTTTTAGGCATTTTTCTATCTGTGTTATTAATACATATTTTGTAGCCATTGTATTATTACTCCCTAGTTAAAGAAAATTGTAAGAAGTGTTTATTGTTGGTAAAAAATTGTTATAAGATTTAGAATATTGGGTAAGGCGTTCTAAAATTGTATAATATATTATCTTGTGACCCGAAAACGAAATGTATAAAATATCAATTTAAAAGTTTTGGAAACACATATTTTCCAGATGTTGTGATTAAGACAATTTATTCCCCTCTTACAATTCATTTTGCAATCACACTATTACCAATTTTTTATTTAGTCAGAATGATAAATATCAGTTGAGTTTTGGTGCGAGATAAGAAGCAGACCAATGGTAAATGACCACCTTTCTATATTCCGCTGGTTGGAGTTCTTCGGGGGTTTCCTAAGAGTCCAGTCCGCAGAGGGTAGAGGGTGTGTCACTGTATTGGAGGTGTTTTGCTGCATCCTAAATTTAATCAAGTGCCGTTTTCAAGCAGTGTTTATCATAAATTACAATGATGCCCCAAAACTTAGCGATGATTGCAGTTAGTAACCTCAATATACGGTGTAAAGCAATAATTAAGTTTTCAGCATTAACATTGTAGTTGAACGACACTTATTTGCCAATAATCATAGGAATACATTTTCTTATGATCACAAAGCTTATCACTCAACGCATCTCGAAAATTCAGTATTATAAATGGACAACAGCAAAAAATTCATATGGCAATTATACATTTAGGTGGGAAACGGAAATTTTTCTTTTTGCACCAGTCGGATCACTACAACAATGCAATTGGAAACTTCACAATTTTGTGGATTAAGTAAATTTTTACTGCGAATAACCACAATAATGCAGTTATCATTGATCTCAAAACCTACCATAGAGTGCAGTTGGCAGCTTCAGTTCTGTAGCCGGGTAACTGCAATAATTCATTTGCCAGCTTCGCTGAGGTGGGTGTCAGCCTTGCAGGGAAAATTGAGTACTTTTGCAATCAACATTAGAAAAAATCACTACCTTTCGTCTGCATACGTATATGCTTCAGTATACACTGGCAGTATCCCCAGTTAAGTTGGCAAAGAATTTAGTAAAATAGTTGCAAGTCTTGATGTTGCACTGCGAATGTAATGTTTAAATTTATAGCAAATCAGTAGGTGATATTTTTATTTACGCATGCTAGATTAAGGATTGGCATATTAATAACGCATTTAGTTTCCCAAAAGTTTTCCGTTTCCACTTAAGTGATGCGTGAATAAAGTCAGTAAGCCCAATGAAATGTAAATTTTACTTATGAATGAAGGATACAAACTGAGGAAAAAAGTATATCTTAAGCAGGGCTTTCAAAACCACGAACAACCTATAAATGCATCTTTGCTGCTATCAANGAATTCTTCGAAAAGCTGAAATAGCAAACAAAGCATTTGACAGTTAAAACGTAGAAGTCACATGGCGGTGTTTATGTTTACATGTAGCGGAAGGACATGCGATCGGTAACTAAAAGTAGAACTTTAGCAAGCCTTCAGAGAAGTGTAAAGTAACGTTTTTAGGCTGAAATCACGTCATGTCATTTTTCCATCCATAATTCCGCCTGCTCGTTATTAATTCAGCTCGAAATGATGGAAGTTTTTCCTACCTTTAGTGAATCGTTCGCAATAACAATGAAAGATCACGATGTATGCGGTCTCAGCCCCCCAATGAAACTACGCAGAAAGCCGGTGTTCAACGTGAACAGGGTCTCAGCGTGGCGATGAGTCGGTCAGCATAGTGACAGCCGTAGCGTCAAAATCCAGACTGCCAAGTGAGTCCGTTTCAGACGACGAACTTACTTGCTTCGACACTACTGGTCACTACTTGAGGACGTCAGCGGTGGTGCCTAGAGTTGCAATTGAAGAGAAGAAATGTCCTCTGTGCAAATAAAGACTGTCGGTGTATTGCTCTGAGAGCTATATATTTTAAAAATATCTTCCCTTACTGGTCAAGTTGAGAAGTATCGAATAAAATTACGCGATGTGTCGTTGCCAATTCAGATTAATGAGAAGTAGTGGCGACATGTGTGAAGCTGGTTCGAAATAAATAAGCATGCCCTCAAGGGTTGGGTGTGCTTGGTTCTTAGACTCTTGAGGAGTCCACACCATGAGATAAGTACATTTTAATTTTGGGGTCATTTAGAATGCATTTGTAATGTTGAATAAATAAAGTAGAAAACAAATTTTATGAATTAGGTATGTGCCGGAATATTTGTAAATGTTTTAATTGTATTTTTGCCGATGAAAAAAATAACAACCATAAGAATATGCATAATTTGGGGTGCTATTAAATTTATTGAAGATTCTTAAAACCTTTTTGATAATGTTAGCAGCCATCAAATTTGGTTTTAAATGTTTTGGTGTTGACCAAATATTTTTTTAAAAATGAAAGTAGACTGTGAGATCGTAGAGATTGGGTTTTACTTGAAATGCGGGAATTTGTAAGATGTCTAAATGTGTGAATGTTTGTGAATTTTTCTATCTGTGTTATTAATAAATATTTTGTAGCCATTGTATTATTACTCCCTAGTCAAAGAAAATTGTAAGAAGTGTTTATTGTTGGCAAAAAATTGTTATAAGATTTAGAATATTGGGTAAGGCGTTCTAAAATTGTATAATATAGTATCTTGTGACCCGAAAACAAAATGTATAAAATATCAATTTAAAAGTTTGGAAACACATATTTTCCAGATGTTGTGGTTAAGACAATTTATTCCCATCTTACAATTCATTTTGCAATCACACTATTAACAATTTTTTATTTAGTCAGAATGATAAATATCAGTTGAGTTTTGGTGCGAGATAAGAAGCAGACCAATGGTAAATGACCACTTTTCTATATTCCGCTGGTTGGAGTTCTTCGGGGGTTTCCTAAGAGTCCAGTCCGCAGAGGATAGAGGGTGTGTCACTGTATTGGAGGTGTTTTGCTGCATCCTAAATTTAATCAAGTGCCGTTTTCAAGCAGTGTTTATCATAAATTACAATGATGTGCCAAAGCTTAGCGATGATTGCAGTTAGTAACCTCAATATACGGTGTAAAGCAATAATTAAGTTTTCAGCATTAACACTGTAGTTGAACGACACTTATTTGCCAATAATCATAGGAATGCATTTTATTATGATCACAAAGCTTATCACTCAACGCATCTCAAAAATTCAGTATTATAAATGGACAACAGCAAAAAATTCATATGGCAATTATACATTTAGGTGGGAAACTGAAATTTTTCTTTTTGCACCAGTCGGATCACTACAACAATGCAATTGGAAACTTCACAATTTTGTGGGTTAAGTTAATTTTTACTGCGAATAACCACAATAATGCAGTTATCATTGATCTCAAAACCTACCATAGAGTGCAGTTGGCAGCTTCAGTTCTGTAGCCGGGTAACTGCAATAATTCATTTGCCAGCTTCGCTGAGGTGGGTGTCAGCCTTGCAGGGAAAATTGAGTACTTTTGCAATCAACATTAGAAAAAATCACTACCTTTCGTCTGCATACGTATATGCTTCAGTATACACTGGCAGTATCCCCAGTTAAGTTGGCAAAGAATTTAGTAAAATAGTTGCAAGTCTTGATGTTGCACTGCGAATGTAATGTTTAAATTTATAGCAAATCAGTAGGTGATATTTTTATTTACGCATGCTAGATTAAGGATTGGCATATTAATAACGCATTTAGTTTCCCAAAAGTTTTCCGTTTCCACTTGAGTGATGCGTGAATAAAGTCAGTAAGCCCAATGAAATGTAAATTTTACTTATGAATGAAGGATACAATCTGAGGAAAAAAGTATATCTTAAGCAGGGCTTTCAAAACCACGAACAACCTATAAATGCATCTTTGCTGCTATCAACTACAGTAGAAATGTTACCTATAATCATGAATACACAGCCATTTACAATTTCACTACCACGTCTNACTACAGTAGCACAGTTACCTATAATCATGAATACACAGCCATTTACAATTTCACTACCACGTCTGCGTATTTCTGTAAATAAAATCTACAATAATGCAGATGGACAATTGCAAACTTGGAGTATTTAGCTGCAAGTTTGAAGTTTATCTTCAATCTTACAGTTATGACCACAACATTTCTTCAAAATGATTGCATCATTGAAGTCACTACGTGAAATGACTGCAAAGAAAACTGATACGCAGCAGTTATTTTTCCAGAAGGGAGGACAATTCTGCTGATCTGTGGACTAGTTCGTTGAAGTCGCGCAGGAATATAGCTTGAAGAAGTGTTGCATGCAAAAAAATTTCCATCGCCATGAATTATAAAGCCCTGTCAGTAATTTTCTGGGAAATATACATATATTAAAACTCTTTCTATGAGCCGAGGTGACAAATATTTCCAATATTTACTTGATAGTGTACACTACGTAATGAGTTGTAATTAGTTAGCGTTAAAATGTTTAATGCTACAGATACCGAATTTGTGCGTTAGATAGAATGCGGAGTTGTTAGCACAGTTTATGCCGAATCGCTAGACGTAGAATACCGATATTTGTTTGGCATCTGCAGAACATAGTACAAATTTACAGTTTGGTGTGACTATAAAATAACAGGGTCGTTAACTGCTTCAGCATATGCGTATACCTGATTTTAATACAGGTGTGATGAACACCACAATATTACACCTAGCAGCCTCATCCGACAACGTAATGAATATACATAAATAAAGTTATAAGACGCGATGGAGCTTCAGTTATTAGCTTCTATTAATGCAACCCATATACCACATTGCTGCACCTGAAACCCGCATCAGATGTAATAAGGGATAAACAATAAATCAACAAAAATGAATACAAAAGTATGTGATGGGGTTCGAATCAGGGACAAAATCGTTACATACCATAAACATTTATATAGTAGATAGGAGTAATTTGATATCTAATAAAATTGGGTTCTCATTAAAATTAATAAAATAATTATAGAAAAAAAGTTGAAGAAACTTTGAAACAAAAATTAATTTTGGTATGAGTTGACAGGTTAACCCCAAATTCGGTTCCTGCGTAGTGTTTCAAATCTTTCGTTAAATCGCAAGGTGAACTAAACAAATTTTCCGAAGAAGCACTGTTATATCTCTTCGCCGTCAATAACAGTGCATTCGTGCAAGGGATACATATTTACTACCTGTTGGACGTCCTAAATCAATTGATACGATGCAAACTACACTTTTAATTTCCTTTACCAAGTGCTATACCTATGTATTTGAACAACAATTAAGGTTGGCTGGTGTCACAACATACACTGTTGGAGTGTGCGGCACGTCGCCTACGTTTCATCTCTAATTGAATAATGCGCGGCAAGATTTTCCTCTCGGGACATTATCTCCACAAAAACCAATACGGCTGATTGGTCACGCGGCAAACCTCCCACGTGGTATGGGCCATTTTTAACCGAGCGGTGTCCTAGATTGTGTGATATGTCGCCAGGCATAATCAGCAGTTAAATCACGAAGGGTCGTTTGTTTATGCTAGCACGTCAATATGTCTGGACTGCAACCTCCGGTATGTGGAATAACATAACATTTTTATCATTAATATTTTTAATAGAATACATTGATTACACTAGCATTACTTTCGAATTTTCTGAGGCTCTTCGAGTATTCTAATACCTTACTCGAGGAGATAAATGTATAGTTACGCAAATTAAAAATAGCATGAATACTTTAATTTTATATAAATACGAATTTGAGGGGAAGGATATATGTGACTGTGACATTTGATTTTAATTTTCGTCCTGAGAAGTTTGGTGCTTCATTTCATATATTTCAATGCTATTTTTTATTAATAACAAGAAGTGCTGATAAAACTGATGAGCCTACTTTCCTCTATATGAGCGCAAATAATTTCCAATGAAGTTCTGAAAAGCTCAGCTGGTAAGTAGGCCTTGACGTATCGTTGACAGCAATATCGCTAGAAATTAAAACAGAACCACGTGCACAAGTAGTGCGACAATTATAAATTCACACGTGCCTTACATGGGAATCGAATCCAGAAAACCTCGCACCACAAGGTAGCGTGCAATCAACTGCGTACCGGAGGTCGGATTCGGAGCATCAACTTCGGATGTAATCAGTATAATGTTTTGAATGATAGGGTTTACTAACCTGAAATATTTTCAGGGCCATCATTCTGATAATAAGCCTCTTATAACACGTAAGCTTACGTGGCGTACCACAGCGCGGGAATCGGTTGACTAGTCTCCGAGATGTGGCACAAACATTTTATTTAGTTTCTTATTAGGCGCTATCTTACAAAATTGCGCAAAAAAAAAAATCTTTACACGATGCTTCTAATAGATACTGTCAGCAAAAAACGTTTGGTTGAATTTGGCTAAATTGTTTAATAAATACTAGAAATTTTTCAAAATGTTGATATGGCCATTATTTTGAAAGTTAATGTCTGACCCCACTTAAATCGTAAGTTTACATGGTATTCTGTAGCAATAATGGCGTGGAAAATTTGGTGGAAATTAATTGTATTGCTCCGGAAATATGGCAAAATGTTAGATTTTCTCACCTGGCACTATTTTGAAAAAAGGCCTCAAAATAAGATTTCCATATGTAAATGATGCTTCTAATGAATACTGTTAGCGTAAAAAATTTTATTAAAGTTTTGTTGAATTGTTTAGTAGATGTAACATACAAACATAAATTACTTATATGAACGCCATTAAAGAAACCTGTTGCACCTAAAACACATAAGTTTAAATACTCTACTGTAGCACTATTTGCGTGTAAAATTTTGTGGGAATCGGTTGGTTGGTCCTCGAGATTTTGCATAATACCTCCATTTTTTTTCTCATGTGACGATCTTCACAAATGGGGGACAAAAATGTTGTTTATTGGTACATTCGATGATTGTCATAGAAACAGTATACAAAGTTAAGTTAAAATCGGTTACATAGTTTCGTTGATACAGCACATTAGACTAAAGTGTTATTATATCTGCCATTCTGAAAATAAGTGCCTGGCACACTTAAAACATAAAAATTAATATGGCATACCACAATACAACTTCTTCGCCAAATTAGGTGAAAATAGGTTTATTATTTCCCGAGATGTGACATAAAAACTTTATTTTAATCGTGTGGCTCTATCTTACAAAATGGCGGAAAAATGCTCCATGTTGGCACATCTGATAGTTGTATTATATACTTCCAGCATAAAAATTCAATTTTGAACTCATTAGAGGGTTTCGACGATATAGCATACTAAACTATCATAGGTCTATGGCCACCATTTTAGAAATAAGTGTTTTACACTCCTTTTAAAATATATTAGTTTACATCACTTGCCACAGTACAACCTGTTTGCCAAAGTTGGTAGGAATTGGTCAGTTGTTCCCCGGTGATATGACATAAAATCCTCATTAATTCGGGAGGCACTATCTTACGAAATAGCTGACAAAAGTGGCTATTTATTGGCATGAATTATGCTTGTAATATTTACTTTCAGCATACAAAATTTGGCCGAAATTGGTTGAACAGAATGGTAGATATACCAAATATTAGAATGACCACCTTTTTGAAAACAAGTGGCTAATTAATTTAAATTCCATATTTTTTACACTATTTACCCTAGTTTCACTTACTTTATCCATTTTGGCAAGAGTTTGTTTATTAGTGGTTGAGATATAACCCAAAATATATATTTTTTTCATGTTGTGCTAGCTTTAAAAATGGCGTACTAACAACGATATACATCTCTTTGTTCAATGCTCACATTGTTCAACGTCAACATACAAAATTTGGTTTAAATCAGTTGAATGGTTCTGGAGGTATTACAATACCCTAAATATTAAAATGGCTGCCATTTTGAAAGTGAGTGCCCTGCGTGGCCGTAAATTATGAAAGTCAAGTGTCCGTATTATGTGTACCGAGTTTGCTGAAATTCTGTTCGCGCGTTCAAAAGTTGAAAAAGGGGAGTGGGGGACACACGCTTAGACAAAAACACACACACACACACACAGCACACAAACAGCAAAGTGATCTCGTAAGCCCTTATTTTCTTCGGGAAGTAAGCTGAAAATGTTACATACAATTCTAAATACATTTAATTAATAAATTCTTAGTAAAATGGGTAAAATTAAATTCACCTCGGTTCTTGTCATTGGCTTGCCACTACTCTGCAAGTCTCTTCAATCCCACTGCAGTCATTTTAGAGGATATGCTGTTTACTTTGAAAAACCAGACAGTAACCATATAGGAGAAGCGAGGTAGCAGAATTTCTAAAGTAAAAAAAAAGTATGAATCTTATGATTTAGGAAATTGTATGGGAATTTTGGTTGTTTTGAAAGTAAATTGGAAAAATTTAAGGAAAATATTTTTTTTTTTGATTTGGAAACAAGATGGCATATTTAATGTCTGCCATGAGGTCATGGTTGTCTTCAAGGTCAAGAAAAAAATCTATATTATCTTTATCCTGCATTTGGAGCCCAGATATCTGTTATTTTATATAGGGTTGTAATGTTTTCAATTAAATTTTATCGACTTCGTTAATAGTTTATTTATGACAGTAATTTTCAACTTTTTCTGGGTTGTTCTTTTTTTATCTGATATTATTACATTTAGTGAAGAACTTATTTACCTTATATTATGTATCTTGAGGTTTATTGTATGGGTACAGTATTGTGGTGGTGTGTTCCCATCATTTTTTTTTCTATGTCTCCAAATTCGGATTCTATGTTTTTGAGGTGTAATATTATGTCTGCATCCTAAAAGTGTTTCATTATATTCACAGAAAGTGAAGTGGCAGAAGTATCCTGTTCCTGCAGCTGACTATGGGCGGAATCAACGAAAGATGAAAGTTCGCTTTGGAGCGCTCTTACCTGCCGGACACTGCTGCTGCTTTGCAGGTTGCAGCCTGCAAGGCGATTGTGTCGCCCGCCAAGAGGTGTCCTCGCTGGTCACATGCGATTGGCGGAGAATGACGTAATATTTCAGCAGAGAATGATGTAGTGTTTAAACGGTTCTGGATACTCCTTGGATATCCTCAGACATTTTACAACCGACTCTGGGTGCGGGGTTCGCGGAATGATAAAAAAAGGGGAGGGGGGGTTAGGAGTGTATATATATATATACCCCGGAGTAGAGCCTGGTGGTCTTCTGAACACTGTGGTTAAACAGGTTTGGCGGGATCAGTACTTGGATGGGCGACCGTCCGAGGAACGCCCCGTAGTCGAATGCACGTGCAACGCTAGGCTGTCCCATTAATTAATGGTTAACACATTTAGGCCACGATCTTCCATTTATACAGCTTTTGCGAGAATTATTTTTTTAAACCCAAACGGAAGCCGATATTGGAAAATAACTCTGGCCATTTTGTTGCAAATTGTTTTTATAGTGTAGTCTAATTTCTTCTTCATAACAAAAAAACCATAAAATTTTAACTAATTATTAAATAAACAAAATTTTCGTTTATTAACCAATCAAATAAAATTATACCATTTTTTGTGTTGGAAAAATTAGACCACTAAATAAAAGCAATTTTTAACAAAATGGTTAGAGCGATTTTACAATATCGGATCTCGTTTGGGTTAAAGAAATTAATTATCGCAAAAGCTGTAGAAATGGGAGATCATGGACTTAATAGGTACGCAGGTGAGGTCGTGTCGTACAGGTACCCCATTCAACCTGTCCCAGACTATCAGGCAGTTCCTGCCCGTATTTTATGGGTGGGGGGAGGGGGGGGGGTGATGGCAACTCTCGGTGAAATAAGAAGACGTCGCCAGGAGAGAAGTCGCGCTTCTTGTTATCATGAATGATGCCACCTTCTGCTGTGGCCTTCAACTTTTTCTGAGAGGAATTGGAACGTAATCGTGCAGCGGGGCGTTACCTTCAGAAAAGGGGTTACGAGACTTATTTTGGGAATGACACTTGTGTGCTCTTAGGAAGGAAGGAAGGAAGGAAGGAATTCGTGGGCACGTTCTGGGATGGGTGACCTCTTGGGAGAGTAGTAGTGTCAGGGCGGTTCGGGGACACGAATGAAGCTGTGCAGTGCAGAATTAGAAACGGCAGGCTTTTTGGAGTTGGAGGAAAGGTGTGTGAGAGATGCGAGCCAGCATCGCAAGGTATTTGGTGAGGAGAGTATCCGACTGTGTAATGATTTGTGAATGTGGTCCATCAGTGAGAGTACTATCTACACCCCTAGGTATTAGGCGAGGGGAGTACCCTTGGCTTTAGGACAGGTCTGGGGATGCCTAAATCAACACCAGTGAGCTCTACCTACAACCCCATTACCCTCGACTCCAGGACTGATGGGATGATGTGATCAAGGGGCTATGCGATGGATGGGAGATAGTTAAGGTATGGGATTTTAATGTGTTTTCTTTGGAGAGCTCTTCTTGTTTAGAGCCTGCACAATCTCATGAAATGATAAATGTGAACGATATAGTGTATGACATCAAACATTAATTTTGTTGAGTATACGAATATTCAACTTGCTTCTCTTGAAGTCTATAATATTGTTGTATGTCAGTATAAATGTTCTATTTGTCAAATAACGCTAAACTGCTATTGCAAAGTGTAAATAATTTATCGGCGCTGTCACTGAAGAGACTAAAAACGCGTGAGCTGGTCGCTCTAGTATGACGTGCCTACTTCCCGTGAACAGAAAGTGACCAAGTGACCGCGTTTTCGTCGCCGCGACCTGGTCGCCAGTAGGACACCGGCTTAGAAGTTTAAATAAAGACAGCAGTTTACTGTAAGTTACAGGCCGTTCACGGTAAACTAAGCACTTTTGGAAGATCTGCTTAAGATCTACTTATATGCGCATTATGTATTATTACATCATCTGTAAAATTAACATTTCCATGGGCCTGTTCACTTTATTCGTGCGTCGATCAAATGAAGCTGTTAAATTATTAGAAAACAAAATAAATCATTTCAGCATTCAGAAACGTTTACCTAAAAATTTTAATTCAATGTTAAAACTTGGAGCTATTTTCCTTCCGTCATTACCAACTTCACTGGGCGCATTCTAGGCAGTGCGCCCGTTGATATTTGCAGGTAGGGGCAGTGACATATTTCAAAGGTTGATTTCAAAAATGCTCACTTAACAGTGAACAGCCTATTTAAATACTTTCTACAAACTTAAGTAGTGACCAACCACTCTCAACCCAGGGTAGGGGGTGATCACCCTACTGGTTTTAAAGCTGGGGGTGGGGAAAGACGTATTATAGAATTAAATTACAAAAGTCTAATAAATGTTTTCTTGGAAGACATAGTAACAATACCATTCAGGCCTACATAAATCTGCATGTAAAATAAAAAATAAAATATTTAAAACCAAAAATTTTCATTAAAACATCTAATTCGAACATTACAAAAATAACAAAGCATTTGTGAACCATAAAGCGAGCTTCTTATATTTAAAAGTAAACTGTTTCAATATTTACAAAAAATAATAAATGTTACATCTTTGTATTACTATTTTATATACAACTCTATATGGCACTTCGGTTTCGATATTTTATTTGATATGAATGAAGTAGTGGAAAAAAAAAAATTGAAGCTAAAATTTTAGAAACTCATTTTTATCAAACAGTTTATTTTATATAAAAATTTAATTTTTAAAATGTGTGTTAGTATAATATAAAATATTTTACTTTATTTGGTTTATTAACACTATGTCCTTAAAATACAATCACAAACATAACATAAAAGGCGCAACATTTAAAGGCGCAACATTTAAAGGCGTAACATTTAAAGGCGATAATTTACTCCTTCCCCCGTTTCTCCGAGAAAATTTATTTATCAGACTTTGTATGCAAAGTCATAAAATGGGCTGTACAAACCAAAAGTACAATCTTGTACCAACATTAGGATTCTTTACGAATCTGGAAATGAATGCGGTCTAAAAATTCGCAATCGGTTCAATTTTAAAATGCTACTATTAAATAAATAGGTCATTCGGTTTTTTGCAGAGAAATAGCTGAATTACTAATGGTATCACACCATCTTCATAGGAAAACAATATCACTGAATTAAATACAGACCAAGTAACTCGTACTCGGCTTCTAAATGACTTCCTGCGTTCATCTGGCACTTGCTTCACAGAAGTCACGTAACGTCTCTTTTATTTGGCATCTGAATGAAAACTTACTACGTGCGAAAAACATCATTGCACAAATATACGTACGGGTTCCGCAGTCACGAACGTTAGGTCAACGTTTTTGTACAACGCACTAAAAATCACAGCAGAGCATGTAGGCAAGTTCCCCCCAGTTTGAAACGCTTGCGAGAGAGCAGTGTCGTCGTATCACACATCTCCGGGCAGCGCTCCCAGCTGGAACCTCAGCTGGCCTCTTTGGCTCACGATTGGCTCGTGGACGTGTTGGAGAGGAATGTAACGGCGCGCGAACTGCGATCGTTACGTCCTCTGCGCTGTCTGGCCACCGAACACGGAGACGCCTTCAGGAGCAGCAGTCATCTGGATGTCTTCCGGCTTCGGCTTCTTCCCGAGCAGTGGAGAGATGGCATGACTCTCGAAAATGGTCTCCCCGGTCGGCTTCTTCTCCAGCCTGCCAACATCCAAACTTAATTAATACCACTGCATGTTTAGCATTCGCATGTTTTTTTACAGTGTCGTTCGTCACATGTAAGGCCGGGCTACGGTTGATTAAGCACACAACACACACACAAAGTACAAATACTTAAAGCCGCACACGCACAAAAGTTTCGGAAGTTACCTCTAAATTGGCAGTATAAGCTCTCAGATAAAATTTGCTTATGTGTGTTAGCAGCATTGAAAATAATACATTATTTTGTTTTTGACGTTTTCGCAACGCCGCGCTGGGCATAAAAAAATACGAAAAGTCGAAAATATGCTAGTCACAGCCACAATTACCAACAGTATTCAACAAAAACAAATTACCGTAAGCATGCCAGCAATTTTTCTGAACACTAGTCAAATGCATTACTTTTATTTTAAAATCATTTTCATTGTCACATGAAATCGGCGGTATCCAGGTTATGTTTGGCCAAGCACGGCGCACAACGCACACGCACAGGAATTTTAGAATATAACCCAACTTTCTGTGCGACTCAACTGTGCTGTGCGTGATAGTGTCATACTAACATATGTATTCTACATTTGTGACTGTGCTGTGATCTGTGCTAAATCAACCTTAGGACGTGTTTGAATTGGCAAATTTTGTAAGTAAAATTTTGGCCAATTGATCCGATGTTGCGTACAAAAATGATGATGTACTTCGTCATTTAGAATTTGATTTTTGTATGTAACTAATCTTTACGATAACACGAAATTACAAAATTGCAACCATATTTGTTTTCACACGGATACTGCAATTTAATTAATCTATAAGTATGCACGGAAATGCATAATTAACTTATTTGGAATAAAGAACTGTGTTTTGTCATCATAATTAGTGCTTCAGACCGTTAGGATAGTTATAAATTTGTTTAAAGATAAAGTAATATATTGTAAAATATTAATTTTGGCCTTTTAATTTCCAAGTAAAATAATTTTCAGGTTGTTAAAAGAAGCATATAAAAGGAACATTTTTATTTTTGACAATTACATTTTCTTAAAATATATTTTCTTTGTTGTGTTGCTACTATTGATAAACAGATGACTTCCAACAATGTTTGAATTAAAACCTGCCAAATCGCAAATTACTAAATTACGAAACACTAAACTCGAACAAGGCCTTATTAAGCTCTCAGTCTGTTATTAAGAATGAAAATACCTTACTACTTACATCTGCCACTTTGTTCTACATGAAATAAAACTTCTTTCAGACTTGGGTGGTAAAGTCTCTCGCCAGAACTTAATCAAGGAAAAAATTTTAATAATGTCAAATTTGTAATGTTATAAATAACTGGCAGTGCACAGAGCAAGAATCTCTAAGATAGACTTCTATAATCCTTGCATACAAAGGGAACAATTTAAGTATCCACGTAGTGCAGGAATAGAGTAAATCTAGAGATACACGGTGTTTAAAATGTCACGAGAGTCTTCGCGGAAATGGTTATGAGCACCCGAAAGCGAAAGCATCTTAGAAAGGAAAACAGCATTGGCGCTTCACACTGTTGCTATTTCAAGGGGTAAGCATAGTTAGTGTTCTCACCGTGGCCAAAAAGCCATCGTCCACCCGCTATGTTGTTAATGTTAGAACAATTAGGAAGACTCTATAGCGAACCTCGCGACACACCGCACAAAGGGTAGCCATTGCAATAGGGAGAACGATGAAGGCTTGGACATAAAAAGCACGGGTTGAGTACCAGGATAAGAAGAAAGATGCTCACAAAGTCATTGCTAAACCATTAACTGACAATGAAGATACATGTATGACATTTTACCATATAACAGTGTAAATATACCATGAGATTAAATTGAACTCTTCTGAAGTCCCTGTTACACACCGGATGTAAATTAAAAAACACGGGATAGAGCTGAATATTGCAACAGTTTCGGAAACTCGATCTCGCTTAGGAAACTGCGTAAATGTTTGAACAGTCGAAATCTTTTTCATAATTACAAAGCAAAACAGCCGTCCGGTGCATGGAACTGTATACGTATACGCCTGGAATTCTTAAACAATTTACTAACAAACAGCAGTATGTCTCGGTCAGTTTCCCTGCTCGGTAAACCCTCTCAGTAAAGTGTTGTTTGATCTATTAATGGAAACAAAAGAAAATTAGTGTTTCGGTTGAGCAATTTTTTTCAGATGCGCACTCCATAGAAATATCGAACGTTGAGGCAATAAATAGCTATTATTAAAAAACTCNGAGCAATTTTTTTCAGATGCGCACTCCATAGAAATATCGAACGTTGAGGCAATAAATAGCTATTATTAAAAAACTAAGATACGACAAGATCAAAACTGGAATTTTTATTCCTACAAGTGAGTATGCATTGCAAACTACATTAATGCTGCATTTACATTATTGACGTTTTAAAATGTATTTAATATTATTGGGTAACTCGAATGTACTGGAAAGCAAAAAGCACTGTACTGAAAACATCCTCTCAANCTGGAAAGCAAAAAGCACTGTACTGAAAACATCCTCTCAATGTAAAATGTTTCTGTTGGAAAATAGTATATTTGGAACTAAACGAGTACTTCGTAAGTGTATTTCACATGTCGAATAGACCTGCGAATTTTATACATGCCAACATTAGGTATACGTTTGATCTGTAACCTTGAAGGTTAAGAGTACACCAACCGTATGCCAAACTGTTCAATTTACGAGTTTTCTGGTATCTGACCACAGAATTTAAATGTTCAAAGTGTCACAAAAAATAATTTACAGCATTTATTGGAAGTGTACCAGTTAGCGTTTACATCAGTATACACGAGATGGATTTTTCTGAAAGATTAATTTCAGGTAGTTCTCAGATAACTGCCAACTTGCAACAAGGAACGAGGGAAAAAATGCAGCACAGAACAACGAGAAGGGGCCAGAAAAAATTCGCGTGTTTATTTATAGTGATGTTCGACCTCAAAGAATTGAACGCTCGTGTCGTTTTCGCAAATGGGCCAACTTTATTTGAAACACCCTGCAACATCCTACACCAGAAATACACCCGCAACGAAATGAGAATCGAGTCAGTACAATCCATTTCCGAATAAAGGTGACAGTGAAACAAGCTAATGGAGGGTGAGCCAAGTCGTAGTTTCTTAGAGATATTGACAGATGTGCAGATGGTAGCATAATTAAATACAATATGGTCTTGATTAAAAATTCCGCACGAAAGGAATACAAAAATAAACTCAAAACAGAATTTATGTTGTTATACAATTTTATTTTCTTTGGTGAAACTATAGTCGATTCACGACTGGAAGAGACTTTTTTGAAGCCCTGCTAAAGATTTACTTTCAAGCCCATTTCGTATCCTTCCGCCAAAGGTAAACAAACGTTGCCATGTGACAGCCATGTGGCAGTCGCATGGCAATGTTTACATTCCACTGTGTGTGTAGATGTGTTCGTACATGCACGTTACCCATTATAAAAGTCATATATATATTATTGATGGATATTCCACAAGCATAAATTTTTTAATCTTGAGAATTTCACACAAAAGAATATGCGATGCCAGCGAAAAAATTTCATTCTATAAGCCCCAAATGCGAGTATTTTGATGAATCGATAGTTGTTGTCTATTTACAATCGATTGTTAGTGACTTTCGATAATTTCCCGTACATCGAAGGCAAGATCATCAGTATTGATCGAAATTGCTACAGACGTTAAAATGGCGTGGTGGTTGAGTCGGATGTTTCGCGCAATTGTAAAACGTTATTTAAAAATGGTTGTGACGGTTTTCGACAGGACGGCAGAGTTTGCGAGTGAAGGATTCTACGTCTTCGACAATGTGAAAACAATTCTTATGTGCAAATACTGCAACGTTAGAATAGAGTGGCAAAGGAAAGACACGTGCACGAAACACATAAAAACAAAAGAAATTAGAACTGAAAGTGAGCACAAATTAAAATCATACGTTATTAAAAACCAAATAATAAAGAGCGGATATTAGTAAAACAAGACAAATAAATGAATTATTATAGGTTAAACGAGATAATCGCACAAATTCTCTGGCACGTGTGTCAACAACACAAGGACTACGAAGGTTAGTAAACAAATGGCCGCGTTACTTTAACCTTGAGCGTAATCTTGTGACTATGCAAGAAACGATGAAATCTAAATGTGTTAGCATCACGTCATTAATAATTGGCATAATAAGATACAATTCTTTTCGACACCCATTTGTAAGCGATAAATTAACAATTACGTTAAAACTTTGGAACTATTTCCTCTCTTTGTGCTGGCAACCTAACGGCATAACTGTATCCGCGCTCGCCGCTGTTTGTAATGTTATATGCATGTCGCTAACGGCTGGGGTGTTTTTTCAAAGGTTGATTTTCAAAAGTTTCTTCCAGTCGTGAATCGACTGTAGTATCAGTGTGATTTTTTTTTTGCGTAGGTTGATTTTTAAGTCAAGAGAAAAATAAAATTTATTACTGAAATTCATTTTTTTTAACCCGTTTATTTTGTTTTAACGAATACTTCCGCCGAGTTTTCCAAACCTGTACATTTACGAACGAAATAAATGTTTACTGTTTACTGCAGCCTGTTCCCTTACTGCCGACTAACACTTTTTATTGTGGGAGGGGTTAAACCTCGATTTATGAAGTGGGTACTTTTCACAATAAGAAAAACCCATTTACTCTATGTAAAATATATTTAAATTTCAAGAGAAGTTTTAATTAATTTTCCAAAATTTGTTCACTGCATTTTAATTTGACTTTTTTGGGAGAGTTTGCAGCTGCTCCAGAAACCCTTCTTGGTTATGCCCCTGACCATCATTGATTTCAGTGCTCGTCAGCAGTAATGGAACGCGACCGTGTCTGTGGTAGTAGGAAATGTTTCTTCAAAAGAACTCAGTGATCCATGAACAANGAAATGTTTCTTCAAAAGAACTCAGTGATCCATGAACAATACATGTCGAGCAGAAAGGAGGGGGATTAAGTAGTGGAGGATGAAGTGGATGATGAGGAGGAGGTCGAGTAGGATGATGAGAAGGTAAATGAGGAGGATGAGTAGGAGAATGAGGAGGATGAGTAGGAGAATGAGGAGGAGCGAATTAGAGAGAGAGAGAGAGAGAGAGAGAGAGAGAGAAGGACGGAAGCGACTCACATGTGCGCGGCGGAGGCGCTGTGCCGGCTGGAGCAGACACAGCACATGATGGTGACGGCCATGAGCGTCGTGCCGACCATGAGCAACGTCAGCGACACCACCAAGCCGATGGTGGGCAGCTGCAGAAGTAGTTTCATCTGCGACGCCATTTCCGGCGTGATGGAGGCGCGCTGCTCGAACCACATCACCGGGAAGAAGACCGTCGGCACACGCCTGAACAGACTGCAGCACATTTCCCTCACTTACCTGCCTTCGTAAATATAGAGTTTATACGCATAGCTGACTTAGTTACAATTAAGCTATCGGTTTTTATTATTAACACTCTAACTACAACTATTACGTTACAATACACTTAAGCCGTCTTAAGCTGTAGTCTTTCATGTTCTGTGGTTTTCCGTCGTGTTGCATTTTTTTAATCTTCTATTATAAAATACTTTTTCTTTTTGAAAAATATCTGGTAAAAATATTACTTACCACATCTAAGGACAACCCAATAATACTGTACTTATATTCCATTTACTAATAAGCAGTTTCACGAAAATTAAAATTTAAGATATAAAGTGTTACGTTTGGAATCTGGTGACAAATTTTGGCGTGAAGTAGGCCTACTATTTTTGTATCATAACCTTACATTTACTTTCTAAGGTACGGTTAAAAATTAACGATAATTATAATAACCAACTGAAATATTATTTATATTTGCATGGAGAATCGTGAGATGGGCTGTTACCGAGAGGACTCTTAACCTCCCACGTTTTGAAACTATAACCTTACAAATCATAAGTTATTCAGAAACAAATAACCGTTTTTGTACCTCACAAAATTTCTGAGTTTTGGAATGGAGAAAACATACACGCATAATTTCAAACAGTCTCCGTCTGCAGCGACATGAGTCTGCTGACGATCTATGTCTCTCAACACAGTTCTGATTACTTTTGAGCACTGCGTCGTTCAGGATATGGCTTGGATACGTAAAAATGTAGCAGTCTGCTTCTGAAGTCCGGGGAATTTGGAGGGTGCAGGCTTATTTCATACATTGTGTGACTCAGCTTCTGTGTCGTAATTTCTGCCATGTGCATTTAGCGATGTCATCCAACAGCAGAAGGGGCATCCTTATAGACCAACGATTGCAACTTTTCACAGCACTGCTGGCGAATTGCGCCATTTTCTGCACACCATAAAACAGCGCGATGAAGAAAGAATCTGTGGTTTACAACACGCAGAACTGTCCGCCGCAAAATCTGCGTAGCGTCAACTTGGTTTTGGAAAGTATATAGGAGTTTCACCAATATCCTACCACTTCCCACTCTACTTGCGATTATCGTACAGGTTCCAAATTTTCATTACATGTCACTATGTGTCCACTCACTGCTGTTTGTGAAGCTTCATCGGTTCATTCGGTAACCAGTTCCACATTTTTTTTTTTTTCACTTTCTCTACAAGCTGTAGGTGGTTGGAAATAATACATTCGGAAATAACGGACGTGTGTGGATGTCCACAAATACCTTTAAAGCCTAGTTATCCGCGTTAAACTATGCTTTCTCTAACTTCCTCATTTTGGAGATTATGGTCATCTGCACAAAATTTATCAAACCAGCAACGGGCTGATCGTTTTGAAATTAAGCCCACTCCCCATGAGTCCACCACATTCTAGTACACTTATGCTCTTGTATGTATCAGTTTTAACTCGTGCAACAAAATAACTCACAAATCATTATGTTACATCGTGCAACACAGAGAACTCTAACACGTCTTCTGTCACCTACAGTTGCGCTATAAATGGCGTGAAGGTTTCCAGTTATTGTGTTCTTAAAACAGGCATTACTCAGGGTTCTGTTGGTCCCGTACAATAGGAGGCGTGGAGAGTTGAATGCGGACGTGGCGCGTTTCGGCAATTTATTTCCGAACAACCTGGTGATATGCATATATATATTATAAGTATGCCTATTGCCAGCAAGTAACTCCGCATGCCGGAGTAGACACAGGGGACTTGCTGATTCCTCTTAAGATTGGTTGTAGCAGTGAGCGGCTGACAGCTGTGGTGTTTTCCTGGACAAACCGCAGGTGAGGTTAGACTGAAGACGGATTTTTTTTTCTTTCAGTAATTGAAGTATCCCAGAACGAGGTGCAGAAAGTCGGGCGCCTAGCACCACAAAAGTGGGTCTTAGTGTTCTGGTCAACAACTTGATGGTGCCGAGGCGATAGCACATGCCTCTAGCCCTCGTGCACGAGGACCGAAATACGGAAGATAATTTTTCTAAGACCGATGGTTTGACGTGAAAAAGTACCTTCTGTACTTCTGGCATTCCAACGCAGCTCTCTTTGCCGTAAGACATTTTCACTCTTCGACCCCCAAGAGTGCGGGGTTGAGATATGCCAGATATACGCGAAGTACTTTGTCTGACCCAGAAGTTGAGCACAAAACAAAGTTCACTCTAACACTTGCTCGACGTTCTTGGGAGCCTGCAATATTGTTATGAGATCCCTGAGCCACCATGGACCCCATGGTCCTGTCTAGGTTACCCACGCCCTAAAAGGAGTGAGAGAAATCTCTTTTAAACCTAAACAATTCGTACATATGATTTAAGCAAATATTCTGCTTGTAGGCCGATAGTTTTGACAATACAAAAGATTTTTTCTGATATGAGGTATTCATTTTAATTTATGAAAAAATCAATTATATCACAAAGTATTTTGTAAGAAGAGCTACATTACTTATTTCACCTTATACACCCAGCTATTCTGTAAGCCCATAAGTAGCATAATTATGCGGATTGATTCGAGCATAATGCATTTCAAATGGAAGTTGTTTGACTCTGTGTATCACTGGCTTCAGCTTGACTCTTAAGTGCTTCGACTAGATGCTTCCGTCGAGGATTGCCGAGCACTTACGAGTCGAGTTGAAGTAGATGCATGATCTCCCCCTCCTCCTTCCGTCGATGACTGTCAAGCACTTGCAAGTCGAGCCGACGCAAGCGAGCCTCCGAGTCGCACAACTCCCATTTAAAATACATAAGGCCCTGTCCCCCAAAACCATACTATCGCAGACAAACGTTTTCCTCAGTGTGCCGCCTCTCTAGAACAGCACAAGAGCAAGTCACTCGTTCCTGTAACCCATACCACTGAACATTTTATCTTCATTGTCTCCTCCAGCATGCGGAGCTACCTGCTGTTAATACATATATAGCTACTTATAATGAATACCATTACATTTATTATAAATTATTACTGACTGGCATGCCTACAGTTAAGTTGGTTGAGATGTAAGAAACACATCTCCACGAGTTAAGACTTGTTGAAAGTCTCAATTTTAATTTTTGGCATTATTGAACTGGTTTAATTTAGTTTATTTCTGTTTTATGTGCAAACAGTAATAATAAGTACAGTATATTAAACTTATTTTTATTATTTCACTTGAGCGACACATGGAGTACACAGATGTGTTAATTGTAAATTTGGGTCGAAGGATATCGTATGGGTGGAAAACTACATTTCAAGAAGGAATATCGGAAGTGCTAAATTAACTGCGATCAACTCATACCAGATCAGTATGTGTATGGATATAGTTTCAATGGGCTTAAAGGGAAGTGTCGTCGTTTTCCGCGGAAAATGGGAATGCCAATTCTGTCCTGATTACTTTATGAAGCTACGAAAAAAAAAAAGAAAAAAAACTGGCGTGACAATATAAAATAAAAATAAAATTCTACGTAACTTACCTGCCCAAATTGCCGAATAAGACAATAAGGCGGAAAATAAGGCAATACCACAGCGGATAACAACATAATTAGGAACGCTATGGCCCAGGAAGTCCTAGAATATTGCAACCTAATGCAACGTCAGTAAGTATACAAATAATAAAACCTGCAAATTATTTTCAGTAAATCAGCTCGTCAAGCTGATTGCTCTTACTTATTCCAAAAGACGGAAACCACAGTTTGTGCTGAAACATTGGCATCATGTCACCGATGGTCTGAAGTAACTTGTATCACTTCCGTATATTCTATGAACGTTGACGCATTCTGCGTCCCTATATTTTATTCGTCAGAACACACGCTCTGGCGAAGCTCGCAGGCGGACGACCGCAATAAGGATTAAGGGTTTTGTGGACGTGCCGGGAGAGTGAAGCCAGGAGCCTCGCAGCTGCAAAGGCGTGCTCCCAAAGATTTCTGCATGTGCAACTGTTCCTGCACGTGCAGATGACATCCGGAGACAACGGAACNTACCACAGCGGATAACAACATAATTAGGAACGCTATGGCCCAGGAAGTCCTAGAATATTGCAACCTAATGCAACGCCAGTAAGTATACAAATAATAAAACCTGCAAATTATTTTCAGTAAATCAGCTCGTCAAGCTGATTGCTCTTACTTATTCCAAAAGACGGAAACCACAGTTTGTGCTGAAACATTGGCATCATGTCACCGATGGTCTGAAGTAACTTGTATCACTTCCGTATATTCTATGAACGTTGACGCATTCTGCGTCCCTATATTTTATTCGTCAGAACACACGCTCTGGCGAAGCTCGCAGGCGGACGACCGCAATAAGGATTAAGGGTTTTGTGGACGTGCCGGGAGAGTGAAGCCAGGAGCCTCGCAGCTGCAAAGGCGTGCTACCAAAGATTTCTGCATGTGCAACTGTTCCTGCACGTGCAGATGACATCCGGAGACAACGGAAGGCACCAGGGCACGGACACAGCTGCATTTTGCAGCTGCCCAAGGGACACCGAGATCCCACCACCAGCGGCATCTGTCCCGGGCTTGTACTGCAATAAACCATGAGAGCTTTTAGCGGGCGTGCGCGCAGAACAGGACAATAAACTTCCAGGCCAGAATCAAGGGACGACGCCAGGCCGGCTGCGGACCACACAAGCAGCGGCCACGTGTTTTATGATCCGGGGGGACGACAAGCACCCCGGACCACGTGCAGAGACGGGGGAAGTTGAATATGGTGATGGACGCTACAAAACCATGTGAAGGGGGGAGCAACGGGGCAGTCAGTTGAGAGACGTCGAATCAGTCGGTCGGGGGACCTGAAGCGAGGCGTCCGGGTCGGAGCCGGACGAAGCCAGTGCGATGAACGAGTCAGTCAATCAATCAGTCACGGATCGAGCAGTCAGTCAGTCAGCCGGAGTCAGTCGAGGATCGAGAATGCATCACGACGTCGACCTCAGTCGGAGGCCGTCAAGCGGGACGTGCGGCGGGAAGAATCCGAGAAAAGTCAGACAGACTTCGTCAAACGCAGAGTACTACGTGAACCCGAGAATGAGGAACTTCGAGGCCAGGCGTCAGGACGCCCCACCAAGCACCGGAGCAGTTCCAAGCCGCCAGCCGAGGGAAGACAACGCCGCAGTGTCAGATAAGTAGTTCTACACCAGGTGTGAAGAATCCTGCCCCCCCCCCCTCTACGACGCCAATCGCGGCGTCAAACCAAGTATCACGTAATCTACGTATAGAAAAAGGGGAGGGGAGTTTGTCTCGTGAGTTCATGTACCAGTTAACCTGTTCAAGCAACAATAAAACTCGATTATGTGAACTCACAAATAAAGTGTAATTTATTAGTAAATTGGACCTAGAGACAGCAGTGTCGACGTATTCCTACGCCCTATCACTGAGGGCTAGCATCAAGTGCTGGCGCCTCACGCCGCAGAGCAGAATCAATACCTACTTCCAAACTTCAGCATTTGGAAGGTATCAACGTTTATATTATGTAAGCATGGTTTCTAATATAGCAATATCTAACATTAATTCAGCAGGAACTGCTACCAGCGTGAGCAATCTGAAAAGTAGCTTCTCAACGGTCTTTGCCTGCAAATTATAATTATAGTGAAGAGTTCGGGTGCAATCTGTTATTCAACTGAAACACAAATGCAACATTCGGATTGGTTTTGCAGTAAATGAAAACTAAACTGTAATAATATCGAAAACTTTCACATAACGTAACGAAATTGGAAGAGGCAGTACTACACATTTACTTTAACGCAAACAATTTCCCCACCGTCACCGGTTTATGACCAAATTAGAAACGTTAAAGAATGAATGAAAAAAGTTTTGACCATTAAAAAAATATAATATTCACGCCAATGTCAAACAAACATGGAATTTTAAAAAAAATCTTCCATACATATTTAGTTCAAAATTTTTGCGGGTGTAGATGTATTTCACATTATTATAAGCTCTATTCACGAGTGAATGAATACATACCTTTTAACTCAAGCTTTTCACGAATACTATTTAAAATATTCTGCCCACTTCAATTCAGTAAAAAAAACACTTATTTTTTATGCAGCGCGATACAGAACTTTTTGTTATTTAGTTATTTTAAAAGAGATACGCAATGTTTTTAATGTTAACCTCTTTTACAAAGCTAAATCAGCGTCAACACATTTAGAAATCAAAATGTAGGTTGAAATGACGGAGATAAAACAACTTGTCAGCCTCAAAAATACCAATTATGCCTTAGTTATATTAGCATATTTTTTTACAGAGCAAAAATGGTAGAGAGTTAAAATAAATATTAAATCGATATGATAAATCATGCATTAGATGGTGATTTTTTACAAAAAAATTTCATGCCAAGGTAGCCTCCAAACCTCTACGGCCCCCTACTCTAATGACTTGATAACACATTCGCAGTTTTCCACAAACGAAACATGTTACATTCCGTGTGATAGAAAGTGTCGAGAAAGTCAAACAAGGAAATAGTACATCTTAGTTACTGCGGCCAGGGAAAAAATAAATGTTTCAGGCATGTGCACAGAACCTAGCATGCTGTTAGACTTTTGTTTTGAGATAAATCACAATCTCTATGCATGATGCGAAAGTGGAGAGGGTGACAGGAGCATTTGAGTATTTGAGTATTTAATCAGTAGCGAAATGCCAGAGGACTCACTTTATGTAAGGCCTCTTCTCCATGAGAATGTTGATCTGGAATCGTGCCGAAACATCCAGAGGTATTCCTGTCGTCTGTAAAAATAACATCACGGTATATTTTAGAAACAAAGCCTACGTTAGTCACTTTATTAAATAAAAATTTTGCGTTAGTTTGCAGAATTATAAAAACATTTAAACATTTGGTTTATGTTACGACCATTAAATAAATTCATAAACATTATAATGCCCAAATGTTCACGTTTTTATTATTAAGACTGTTTTTTCTCATTAAAACTAAATATAAGAGACAAAGTCATAAAAGCCTAAAATGTACCAAAATATCAAAAACTCAAAACAAATAAAACTGAGTACAAAGTAATTTAATACTGTTCAGCTTCATACATCGAAGTAGTAAAATAAAAACATGGGGTGTGGCTGTGTCGGGGACACGGCCGTTTGTTTTGCGGGAATACGTCTACGTTTTTACGTTCCCGGCACCGCTTAACTCTATCATATGGGGTTTCATGGGTATCACTGGATTGCTCTTTAGATACTCTTTCCAACCATATACGATTTTTGTATTTCGACTTGGCTTTTTGACGAGTATAGGCCGACATCGTGATAAATTTTCAATTTATTTTACTTTAAACTCATACAATTTCACCATAACCACGCCACACAAATGTTTTATACACTCAATCGATTGGTCTCGACGAGAGATGTTGATTAAAACTTAAACGAGCGTCGTAGCCACTCCGCGTCAAAAGTTATACTACGCGAAAATTATGAGACGCGGCGAAACGAACTCAAAATGGCGGTGCCCCCCACGGCCGTGCGCGATGCTTCGCAGTCCTCACTCAACGTAACAAATTCTTTGATCCTTTGGCAATCGAGTGGTGTAATTGCATTTTAGATATACGATAGATTCGGAACTGCAATGCCATACTGTATCCCCCGATTTTGTTATCATTAGATTTTCTAAATTGCTCACTATGGTTGCAAATTTAAATACGTATTCACGTCAAAACATTTATTTAAAATGTGGGGTATTGGAGTGATAATATAGCTAACTACAAATGGGGAACGGTTGGTAGGAATTGGTGGGAGTTTTAAATTAACGCTGTATCATTATACAAACGCTATTTTATTTATTATACAAGTCATAATTTATTATTTTATTCTGTTACAATTATTACCCGTTAACATCATCGTGTATGAATCGGGCTTCCCAACACGGGAATCTAGGTTCGATCCACTGCGCATTCAAGCCGGATTTTTCACATGAGGGATACGAGGCGGACGTTGCCAATGGCCGATGAGATTCCTCTAGTTACTCTAATTTCCCTCATCACTGCGTTCCGTGTCATCACTGCCTCTCCACTCACACCTCGCCTAAAGCTTGACTCTCGTGTAAGCCGATCATGTCGGACACAACCTATGCTGGTTCACATGTAAGCAGATTTTCTATAGTTTGTTCATGGTAAGTTAGCACTTTTGAGGATCAAATTACTTTTGCCATTCAGCCATTTTTTATTCTTTAACCACCTTTTTAAACAAATATTGCAATGTAAGTAAAACACAGTTTGTATATTCCTCTGTAAACGGAAGTTAACGTCTAAGGCTAAAATAAAATATATTTATTGACTATTATTCCAAATGAGAGGGCTTTCAAAATTGCTCACTTNACGTCTAAGGCTAAAATAAAATATATTTATTGACTATTATTCCAAATGAGAGGGCTTTCAAAATTGCTCACTTTACCGTGTATAGCCTATACGTTACAATTTTGGTCTATGGTTGGAAACTCAGTTTAGCGGTGAGTAGGTTTTTTTTTAGAACGGAGATCTTACACCTCTGGAGACGCGGTTTGGCAATAACGTCCTCATTCATGGCGAAACTTGCGGTTGGCGTCATATCAATTTTGCAACTCTAAGATGTACGCGAATTTTTTTTAAGACAACTTATGAATCAGCACGTTTAAATTAACATAAACGTCATCATGTCAGAAGATATTCAGGTGAACAGTTTCTCAAAACAGAATGAGTGTTGACTGACAAGTAGGCAACACACAAAATTTACGATAGAATTTCAAATTATGATTTTGCGGGGGCGCACAGCTCCCTTAAAAGTCACTTTAGGTAGAAGTGTGCATACATTTTCGTATTATACTTTTGTGAGGAATAACCTGCCGACGTTAGTCGGTTTTGTTCAAAATTACCAGGTAAATACAACATGTTTGTAAACTACACGTCAAAATTCAAACCACTGCATATATGGGCTAATAGAAAAAAGTAAATTCTAATAGCAAAATGTTCGGTACGGACAACAGCATATTTTATTGAAGTTGCAGTTAGGCAAAACAACGCATAGAGCCCGCAGCTTTACGCACCTGCGTGCGCAACAAGTTACATAACGCGTAGGCGAACGGAATAGGCGCGTCATTCGCCTTCGTGGCATGTAACTTGTCACGCACGCAGGTTCTTAAAGCAGCAGACGCCCGGCGTTGTTTTGCCTAACTTCCAATTAAACTAAAAAAAAAATGATGACCCCAAAATTTAGCTCATGGCTGTTCACTGTAAAGTAAGCACTTTTGTAAGAAACGCGCGGGGAAAAAAATCACTGCCCGTAAATACACACATGCTACATTACTCACTGCATGCAGGCTGTCGGTTAAGTTAGCGAACGAATAAAAATAGTTCTTGATACTTGACATGGTATAATGAATGTTATGTTTATATTTATAGACAATGAAGTTAGTGTTTATTGTTATATACACAGGTGAGTATGAATATGTACATTAGTAACACATTTTAATTCCTAGTAGTTGCACGGTTTCACTTGAATCGCGCAAGAATAAAGTGACCAGGTCCATAGAAATGTTAATTTTACATATGGTGGAAACATAGAGAATGAGAGAAAAGTATATCATAAGCAGGGCTTTCAAAAGTGCTAAGTTTACNTTTTACATATGGTGGAAACATAGAGAATGAGAGAAAAGTATATCATAAGCAGGGCTTTCAAAAGTGCTAAGTTTACCGTGAAAAACCTCTACAAGGATTTATTGTTTATGTTAGCCAATAGATGCAGTGCTTTGAATTTTAACGTGTAGTTTAAAAACACGTTTTATATGAATATAGAGTGAGTATAAAAGAATACCCCAACTTTGAAGGTCTATAATATCAAAACCAAACAACCTACAACCTTGATTGACCAATTAAATGAACCGTGGAACCATGAAGTTTGTTTACCATACATTCATAAATGTTCAATGTGACCACCATGAGCGGCCCGAACGACATCTACGTGATAATCAAACTAGTTCCATGCTCTTGTCAGCATGCCCGGTGTTTCGATTTGGATGGCATTCGTAACTCTCGGTTTGAGGTGGTGAGAGGGAAGCGAGCTCGCATTCGACACGTCAATGGTAAGGAGAGGATCTGATGTTTCCTTTATGTGCCGAGAGATGACACTGGGAGCGTCTGTCGTCGCACTATGAGCGTGTGTTGTGTGTTAGTCCACATCACGATGGCGATGGAACAACAGAAGGCGTTCTGTGTTATTCAGTTTGCTAAATGTGAATCGGTTACGACTGTTCAACGTGAATTCCGTCGCAAATACCAACGTCGTCCTCCCGATAAGTGGAGTATCGTACATTGGTTTCGTTAGTTCCGTGACACAGGGTGCCTTTGCAAGGACAAAAGTTCCGGGTGCCTGCGTGTGTCCGAAGAGAATGTGCAACGGATTCAACAAGCGTTCGTTCGCTGTACGAGAAAATCAACACGACAAGCTAGCCGGGAAATGCAAATCCCTCAATCGGCGGTATGGACAGTGTTGCGAAAGCGATTGCTGTACAAACCATACAGGAAAGGTATAAAGAACTGAGACGTGATTTCTGCGCGTTCAGAATGAGGTAGACGATGCCTTCATGTCTAAACTGATTTTTAGCAATGAAGCGACGTCCCATACAAATGGTAAGGTGAACCGGCACAACGTGCGGATATGGGGTCAGGAGCCTCCACATGAAACCACCGAACACAAGCGAGCTTCCCAGAAAGTGAATGTGTTTTGCGCTGTATCCAAAGACACTGTTTTCGGCCCTTTCTTTTTTCACGAGCCCACTGTTACTGGAATCCCTTATTTGGACATGCCTACAGAGTGGTTGTTTTCTCAGTTAGAAAAGGCGGCGGGGGACTTCATTTTCCAGCAGGATGGTTGCCGGAACGTTGGATTGGTCGAGGAGCAGCTGGTGACCAGGCTTTTCATCACTGGCCCCCAAGAAGCCCGGATCTTATCCCGTGAGATTTTTTTCTATGCAGGTACATAAAGGATCAAGTGTTTCGTCCGCCATTGCCAGCTAACATTGATGACCTCAAAACGAGAATTACGGACGCCGTCCAAACCATAACGCCGGACATGCTGACAAGAGTGTGGAACGAGTTTAATTATTGCGTAGATGTCGTTCGGGCCGCTCGTGGTGGTCACCTTGAATATTCATGAAGATATGGTAAACAAACTTCAGATTTCCATGGTTCATTTGATTGGTCAACCAAGGTTGCCGGTTGTTTGTTTTTGATATTATAGACCATCAAAGTTGGGGTATTCTTTTATACTTAACCTGTATATCTGTATACACTCAGTTTCTTCAAACTCTTTGAAACAAACCTATGAAAAATCACCCCATGTATGTCGTGTTTTGTTGTTTCCTAAATATGCCACGTATTACAATGTTTTATACTTTTGTTAATATTCGTAAAAGTACCTTATCTTTGTTTAAAATTTTACTTTTACTTTTATTCTCGCTATAAATTATAGCAATTCATTTATAATTAATGTGAATAAAAACAGGGACAAAAAAGGTATGTTGGTAATGCCTAGTAAGAAATAGTTCTTTGCAATATATTAATGAACTAAATGCACACGAATATGGCGCCTTGTCTCTTTAGCATAATTTTCTAGACTTTGTTAAGCTTTATCTACATGAGGCGGAGGAATATGCTGGAAGTAGAAATTCAGCAGGGCTTCGGAAAAGTTGGAAGTAANTAAGCTTTATCTACATGAGGCGGAGGAATATGCTGGAAGTAGAAATTCAGCAGGGCTTCGGAAAAGTTGGAAGTAACCGTGAAGGGATTAGACAAATATAATGATTATAGTCCATTCATGGTTACTTCAACTTTTCTGGAACTTTGCTAAATATCTACTTAAAGGCAATTTACCCACCTCATACCAACAGCTTAACAAAGTCTAGAAAATTACACCCAAAGGGAAACATACTGCGTTCGTGCGCACTCAATTTAATAATATATTGCTTGAAAACTATTTCTTACTAGGCATTACCAACACACATAATTTCTCTTTGCTTTTGTTTGTATTGATTANATATTGCTTGAAAACTATTTCTTACTAGGCATTACCAACACACATAATTTCTCTTTGCTTTTGTTTGTATTGATTACAAATTATACGTTATAATTTATAAGTAAAATATAAGTTAAAGTCCAATTAACCAAAAAAATATTCTATTATGTTGGCAGAAGTATAAAACACTTGCGATACATGCCATATTTAGCAAGTAACCAAACACGTCATGCATGGGGTGGTTTTTCAAAGGTTTGATTCGAAAAGTGTGAAGACACCGTGAATAGACTATACAATGACACTAGTAGGTATGGTTAAGGTTAGTTATACTCAGGTTAGGAACAAAACGAGTTTTCTCATGGAAGAATAGGGAAAATTTCCGCCGCTTGGTGCGCAGTGTTCCAAAGAGGTCACTTGTAATTAACATTTTAAGCTACGTGAATAATAAAACAGAAGGATTTAACTTAGTAACGAAGTTATTTTATTTTTGATTTACGATTATGGCAATTGTTGTGTTTTTTATCCGTAGAAAAAAGAGAAAATTCAGTACACATGCGACACTAGCGCTTACCTAGTGGCGAGAAATTGTAGTGGCCAAACTAAAAGCATCGAGCTTCCCAACCTGAGTAGAATTAACCTTAGTATGGTCACAGAACGTGGGAGACACGCCTCCCGTCCTTTTGAAAGGTAAGGCAGGATTTACTTCAACCCGTCGCATCCGTCTGTCCGTCATCCGTCTGTCAATCACGTGACCAACAGCCAATCAGAGATGTACATTAATTCTATCCGTCCGTCTGTCAAAACCTTGGCAAGCCTTCTAAACTTTTCTTTTCCACAGCAGTTCACTCCAAGTTCATTAGAAGGCTGTGTAGCATGTGAAGTGTTTTGTTTTGTTCGTTTTTTGTTTTCGTATATTTGTTTATATAGGTGTAAAATGCAATGACGTTACATTTTTCCTGAAGGAATGTTGTCTTATGTGGAATTGCAAATGCAATAAAATCAATCGTATGTTATCAAAACCCAGTTTCCGTTATTTACATGCACTTGCGTTTAGTGTATTTACACACAACAAATCGTCAATAATTTTTACTTCTAATGGAGAATTTCTCCTACTTCTAAAAAGTTTTGTTTGTGTTAGTTTGCAGCAATNTCGTCAATAATTTTTACTTCTAATGGAGAATTTCTCCTACTTCTAAAAAGTTTTGTTTGTGTTAGTTTGCAGCAATGAACTTACAACGGACATACGAAGTTTGGCTGTAAATCGCTCGGTTGGAAGACGGACGAACGTATGACGGATGGGCGGTTGAGGGACGGATCCGAAGGGCTATTATAAATCCTGTCTAAGAAGCGGGCGAGGGAAGCAAGTGCGCTCACGGGCTCGATGGTGATGTCGAAGCGGTGCTTCTCGGACTGCGGACTGAGGCCGTCCACCTGGGACAGGTAGTAGGGGTCGGCGAGGTAGAAGTGCGGGTAGGACACGAAGGCCGGGGAGCCGAAGCGGCAGCTCGACACGTTGAGCAAGCCGGACGGCACGCAGCGGCCGCCGCAGTAGCACTCGTTGGCGGAGTCGAGCGTGCCGTTGTCGACGATGCCCATGCCGCCCGTGTAACGGTACGCCTGCAGCCCGCCCACCTCCGTATCCTCCGCGTAGTCGAACCAGATCGACCTGCGCCGACCAACAAACAGGTTTAATGGCTGGTTGCACCATTGCAGTTCATCTCTCGATCCGAGATCATGTCCGNCCTGCGCCGACCAACAAACAGGTTTAATGGCTGGTTGCACCATTGCAGTTCATCTCTCGATCCGAGATCATGTCCGATCTTAAGATCGACGCAGAAAACTATTGCACCATTCGAGTTCAGAGCATGACTGGATATAGAGATGAACTTCATTTCAAACCGCCGAATATGGTGGTCAGAAATCTCGAGCCAGGATCAGAGAAGTGTCTAAAGAACTGTTAAATATATTTATTTACTAGAAATAAACTTAGTAATATTTAAATCGTTTAAATATGGATTCTGTGGTTTTTCGCTGTTGTAAAGTATAAATTGAGATATGTTACAAAGGCTTAAAATCAAATGCATTTATTTAATTAAATATCAATTAATGTTTTGTAAAGAGAGAACGAAATTCACGGTTATCCCTCTGAGCAAACACAACGGAAAACTGAAAAAGCCATTAAGAATATCAGAAAATGTCGTAATTTTCCGTACGAGTTAAGTCTAAAAGTAAATCTCACGTCGAATTTTGTGCTCACGAAAGAGCAGCCGTCGCCGACAAATGTTGTTTGAAAATAAACCAACAGATAACGCTAAATACAATTTTTTCTGCGAATTTATAACAGCATTATACATACTTAAAAATTATTCATTAAAATTTTTACAACCATTATTTTACTTAAAACAGATAAAACATAGCACCATATAGTTTTACGAACACTACCTTCTTCAATAATAAGCGTATTAAAAATAACGAAAAAAGTGTGTGCAACGTGTTTCCAATCAAACATAACAACTGAAACGGAAATTTTGCAGTGCATTCAACCAGATTATATAGTAAAAAAAATCCTAGTATTAAGCGATAATGTTCACAAAAATTCATTAATTGTCTCCGAACTTCAAAATTAACAGTTGCACAATGACGTCACGCAATGAGAGCCAATCACCAACAGTGTTTCATCTCAATCGTAGCTCCGAACCGAGATCAGAAGATCTACGATTGGAAGGCCCTTCGCGTTGGTGCAACACTCGTACGTTGGAACTCGGATCCAACTGAAGATCATGTAACCGGGCATTAGTCGTATAGGCTGCTCACGGTAAACTAAGGACTTACGAAAGCCCTGATTAAGATCTACTTGTATGCAGATAGCGTATTCTTACACGTAATATGTAAAATTAACATTGCCGTGGGACTGATTGCTTAATTCATGCATCGTTCAAGTGGAGCTATACAATTATTAGTACAGTAAAGTAAATATATGCGAATTTTATCATTCTTAAACATATATGTATTTAAAAACCAGAAAGTCAAAAAAATAATTTCATTATTCATAAATGTTCACCTAATATTTTTAATTCATTGCTAAGACAAGGAACTACCTTCCCTCTTTGGTTACCAACTTTACTAAGCTCATGCAAGTGTGCCCGTTAAAATATATGCAGGTNTTTCCCTCTTTGGTTACCAACTTTACTAAGCTCATGCAAGTGTGCCCGTTAAAATATATGCAGGTAGGGAGTGACATTTTTCAAAGGTTGATTTCAAAAGTGCTCACTTTACCGTGAACAGACTTTAGGGCCAAGATGTCGTGGTTTTGTTTTAAGCTGAATTTAGTTTTAAAAATGTAAGATTTTGGTGATATTGTTTTTTTTTTTGGTAAACACTTTATGAATTTAACAAAAATGCATATCTAAACACAAATTAATGTAAAATTTGTAATAACACGAGCCCACTGTTACTGGAATCCCTTATTTGGACATGCCTACAGAGTGGTTGTTTTCTCAGTTAGAAAAGGCGGCGGGGGACTTCATTTTCCAGCAGGATGGTTGCCGGAACGTTGGATTGGTCGAGGAGCAGCTGGTGACCAGGCTTTTCATCACTGGCCCCCAAGAAGCCCGGATCTTATCCCGTGAGATTTTTTTCTATGCAGGTACATAAAGGATCAAGTGTTTCGTCCGCCATTGCCAGCTAACATTGATGACCTCAAAACGAGAATTACGGACGCCGTCCAAACCATAACGCCGGACATGCTGACAAGAGTGTGGAACGAGTTTAATTATTGCGTAGATGTCGTTCGGGCCGCTCGTGGTGGTCACCTTGAATATTCATGAAGATATGGTAAACAAACTTCAGATTTCCATGGTTCATTTGATTGGTCAACCAAGGTTGCAGGTTGTTTGGTTTTGATATTATAGCCTTTCAAAGTTGGGGTATTCTTTTATACTCAACCTGTATATCTGTATACACTCAGTTTCTTCAAACTCTTTGAAACAAACCTATGAAAAATCACTCCATGTATGTCGTGTTTTGTTGTTTCTTAAATATGCCACGTATTACAATGTTTTATACTTTTGTTAATATTCGTAAAAGTACCTTATCTTTGTTTAAAATTTTACTTTTACTTTTATTCTCGCTATAAATTATAGCAATTCATTTATAATTAATGTGAATAAAAACAGGGACAAAAAAAGGTATGTTGGTAATGCCTAGTAAGAAATAGTTCTTTGCAATATATTAATGAACTAAATGCACACGAATATGGCGCCTTGTCTCTTTAGCATAATTTTCTAGACTTTGCTAAGCTTTATCTACATGAGGCGGAGGAATATGCTGGAAGTAGAAATTCAGCAGGGCTTCGGAAAAGTTGGAAGTAACCGTGAAGGGATTAGACAAATATAATGATTATAGTCCATTCATGGTTACTTCAACTTTTCTGGAACTTTGCTAAATATCTACTTAAAGGCAATTTACCCACCTCATACCAACAGCTTAACAAAGTCTAGAAAATTACACCCAAAGGGAAACATACTGCGTTCGTGCGCACTCAATTTAATAATATATTGCTTGAAAACTATTTCTTACTAGGCATTACCAACACACATAATTTCTCTTTGCTTTTGTTTGTATTGATTATAAATTATAATGTATAATTTATAAGTAAAATATAAGTTAAAGTCCAATTAACCAAAAAAATATTCTATTATGTTGGCAGAAGTATAAAACACTTGCGATACATGCCATATTTAGCAAGTAACCAAACACGTCATGCATGGGGTGGTTTTTCAAAGGTTTGATTCGAAAAGTGTGAAGACACCGTGAATAGACTATACAATGACACTAGTAGGTATGGTTAAGGTTAGTTATACTCAGGTTAGGAACAAAACGAGTTTTCTTATGGAAGAATAGGGAAAATTTCCGCCGCTTGGTGCGCAGTGTTCCAAAGAGGTCACTTGTAATTAACATTTTAAGCTACGTGAATAATAAAACAGAAGGATTTAACTTAGTAACGAAGTTATTTTATTTTTGATTTACGATTATGGCAATTGTTGTGTTTTTTATCCGTAGAAAAAAGAGAAAATTCAGTACACATGCGACACTAGCGCTTACGTAGTGGCGAGAAATTGTAGTGGCCAAACTAAAAGCATCGAGCTTCCCAACCTGAGTAGAATTAACCTTAGTATGGTCACAGAACGTGGGAGACATGCCCCCCGTCCTTTTGAAAGGTAAGGCAGGATTTACTTCAACCCGTCGCATCCGTCTGTCCGTCATCCGTCTGTCAATCACGTGACCAACAGCCAATCAGAGATGTACATTAATTCTATCCGTCCGTCTGTCAAAACCTTGGCAAGCCTTCTAAACTTTTCTTTTCCACAGCAGTTCACTCCAAGTTCATTAGAAGGCTGTGTAGCATGTGAAGTGTTTTGNCGTGAAGTGTTTTGTTTTGTTGGTTTTTTGTTTTCGTATATTTGTTTATATAGGTGTAAAATGCAATGACGTTACATTTTTCCTGAAGGAATGTTGTCTTATGTGGAATTGCAAATGCAATAAAATCAATCGTATGTAATCAAAACCCAGTTTCCGTTATTTACATGCACTTGCGTTTAGTGTATTTACACACAAAAATTCGTCAATAATTTTTACTTCTAATGGAGAATTTCTCCTACTTCTAAAAAGTTTTGTTTGTGTTAGTTTGCAGCAA
>NQII01010463.1:0-12312 GCA_002778355.1 Clitarchus hookeri
ACCATCCAGTTCTTAGGCAGTGCCATCTCTGGCATAATTTGGGACATCGTCTGAATCACTTTCGCCAGAGAAAACAAATTTTTGCAGCTTTTGCAATATTTATTTTCATCCACACATGGCAACGTTGGCATGCATTTCATCGGTATAAATGCATTCCAAATGCATTAAGTATCTGTGCTTGCGGTTTTAGTCGTTGTTCTACTGTAACGATACTTTCTGCTGCCTGTAAGGTCATACCACGTTAAACTGCATGCCTCATAGATGAATGGGTGTTAGTTATGCAAGAGAGAGTTCCTGCATACTCCACAGTCGGTGTCATGGATGATTATAACGTTATTTCAATCATATGGCCAGGTGAGCACAAATCACTTTATCTTGACATCCGCTACACATAACGCATGCAAACTTTACATGGAGAAGCATATCAAATTGCTTTTTCCTTTAGATCTTGTGTATTGATAGAAATGTAGTAAATACATTTGTTTATTTTTTTTATAATCTAACCTCGTTAACATCATGTAATATATCAAAATATTTTCTTTAATGAAAAGCTGTAATGCAAATACATTTTAGAAAAACAAAACATAATAACTCGCCAATGNGCATATCAAATTGCTTTTTCCTTTAGATCTTGTGTATTGATAGAAATGTAGTAAATACATTTGTTTATTTTTTTTATAATCTAACCTCGTTAACATCATGTAATATATCAAAATATTTTCTTTAATGAAAAGCTGTAATGCAAATACATTTTAGAAAAACAAAACATAATAACTCGCCAATGTTCCCATAAAAGATCGCTGTGGTTATTGATGCGTACAAACCTACTCGGTACAGAAAATTATATTCGGGAAATTAATTTCACGAGTCTGACGATAAAAAGTCATCAATCGTAGATGTCATGGAGTCTCGTGTTGATCCGTTGATTTTAACTGAGTGCCCAATCAGTACCCGAGAGGAACAGTCTCAAACTATTGAATCACTGGCATCAAATGTCACTGTCTACGCAGCACTCCGGGTAAATACAGTCCGCCAGGCGTTCTCCAGGTGCAAGTACACACTCATTCCTCCAGCTGCCCGGTCATGTACCGTTATTCATCAACACATATGGCCTCTCACTATGCTCCACTTTGGGCGTTGTTTGCATCTCTCCAGACGTTTGACTTCGGGCATTGATGCGTGTGACCAGTGAGCTCTCGGCACGTATATAATAGTCAAATGCAGGAGGAAAGTCCCATCACTATCCATTTAGGAAATTTAACTGTGCTGCGATTATCGTTCCTTGAAACTGATGTGCGACGACTTGTTCGCACAACACAATANATTTAGGAAATTTAACTGTGCTGCGATTATCGTTCCTTGAAACTGATGTGCGACGACTTGTTCGCACAACACAATACAGCATTTAGCTGTCACAATTAGTTAATTCCTTTGGCCTGTCAGTGTAAAGACTGAGCAAGAGTTTCTATGACGTTACCACTTGACGGAGACATTGCAGTTAGAATTGGACCGATCACGTTTAAATGCNTCTATGACGTTACCACTTGACGGAGACATTGCAGTTAGAATTGGACCGATCACGTTTAAATGCTGAGAAAAATCTATCGTGTTATGTTAGATTTTATGAGCCCTTAATTTCAGGTTCTTTTAGAATGGATGGAATAATCTCNAGAAAAATCTATCGTGTTATGTTAGATTTTATGAGCCCTTAATTTCAGGTTCTTTTAGAATGGATGGAATAATCTCCGATGTTCATTATAAATTATACATGTCGTTCGTATATTTGAGAATTTTCTTATACAGTGTCTGTCTGGTAATGTTAAGAATGATCAAAGGGGTATCATGTCACTTATGTCCATATCTTTAAATAGTATAGTACAAAGTCACTTATCCGCGTTTGTCTGTGTATTCGTTTAATACTCTGAAAATACATAATGGATTTTGATGCGGTTCTCAAAATCATTTAGAGAGTTTCTTGAGGAAAGTGTAGGTGTATAACAAATTTATATTTAATATAAGGATAGTATATAAATGTCGCACCGTTTGTTATAATTTCGTAAAAAACCTCTTTTAGGGCGCTTACATGACTTGCGCTGACTAAACCTAAAGAGATACATCAAATTAATGTTCTACAGATTTGTAGCTCTCAAATACGTCTATAAAAACTGCAATAGCATATGTTTATCTTTTATGGATGACCCACAGTAATCAATTTTGTCTTTAAAAGTATCGATGTAAAAACTAAATTGTTACCGGGCGAATCCGGGCCGGTAAGGTAGTCTATAACTAAACACAAGCCAGATTGTACTGCACCTATTAATTATAAAACTATTTGCAGCCTGCTTAGATATTGCGGTGTAAGACACATCTTCCACATTCGCTTATTACAATACATGTACGTATACTATATAGCCTGTTACACACGGTTCACTTTCTTGTATAAGAAGGTGTACACTTTATTGTTCAAATCGACTTGCATCGTGTAACTAACCAACTTGTTTGCAAGTGGCTTGCATGCAAGGGCTTGCGCGCAGCTAGAGTCATTTAGAGACTCTTATATTTTTCGTTCACGTTCTTGTGCAAGTAGTTTGTTAATATTATCATTTTTTATGTTGATGTTGTTCCCTTTTATTTATTTTTACTAAAATTGTTAATTTGAGAGCAGAAAACGGATTTTAATTATGTATAAGTGATTGGTTAAGTTTATAAATGTTTGTGTGTTGTGGTGTAAATGAGTGAAAGGCATGCTGCAACCTTCAAGTATTAACTCTGTGTGTACAGTATGTACATGGGACTTGAATGCAAGAGAGTGTTTACCTTCTTGTTCACAAAAGATATCCGTCTGTATCTCCGAGATGTGAGTTGAGGTTACCGATCAAGTAATACCTAGTCTATATGTACGGGTTTCAAGACTGAGACCCGTTGCAAAACTAGTACGGTTGAACTTATTGTACCATGGTTAATTCAAAATACTGCTAATAGAGCATTGTTTTACTGAACACTATGTACCCTTTTCTTGATAATTTCAGTATAAATATTTCGCCAGATTTTAGTCCAAGGTATTTTTAATAAAAATTTTTGCCTAAGAGACATAACGTGAGAAGTATAAGACAAATGAGGACACTTCAATTTTATACAATATTGGTTNAAAATTTTTGCCTAAGAGACATAACGTGAGAAGTATAAGACAAATGAGGACACTTCAATTTTATACAATATTGGTTAAATTTTGTTCCGATATTTTACGGCATTTAAACTTTCATAAATATTTTGACATTTCGAGACTTTTACATTACATCACACACATACATTAGAGGCCAGTCCTTTGCGAGTAATTATATCTCATAGCTTTCCCAAACAACAAATATGTACCTTTAAAGAATTTAAGAGTAAAACTAAATTAAACAACTTTTTATGAATTTATTTTTATGCAAGAACCATCAAATGTTTAGTTTCTACAGTAGTGCAAATTTAATTTTTCCATTTTGCTCTTTAACATTGTCTTGAATAACGAACAAGTGTACATGTAATTGAAAGTGAACATTTATCAAGCGTATAAAACATTGTGGTTTATAAGGAAATAATACGCGATGATACTTTCCAGGTACACATGAACTTTATAAGAAATGCATTGGACATTATTGTTATAAAACNTTCCATTTTGCTCTTTAACATTGTCTTGAATAACGTTGTTCACATGTACATTAACTTTCACTTGTAAATAGTTGCGTATAAAACATTGTGGTTTATAAGGAAATAATACGCGATGATACTTTCCAGGTACACATGAACTTTATAAGAAATGCATTGGACATTATTGTTATAAAACAATTGCTCTGAAAATATGAATTAATCATTCTCAATCGTTAAATCCAACAACTCACATTTACGTGTTGTTAATATAATCGTAAATTTTTTTTTAAGCTGTTGCGTAATTTTCATTTTCATATATCTCATTACAATTATCTTTAACAGCGTCTAACAATAAAACCTTGATCTCAATGTGAATAAAAATTGTAAATAATATCAACATACAATAAGGCACAGTGTACTATACTGAGAAAAAAACGCCGCAAAGATTTATAGTTTTAAAAAAAAATCGTATTGACTGACGATGTGTTTAATATGATGAAAGTAGTTCCACGTGAAACATTGTTTGTCGGATACGTAACTCCAATTTGTAATGCAATATTAATGTATTTTGGTAAAAAAGAAGTTTTGCAAAATTATACTGTCAAACAACGAGACACCAGCTCATGAGATCATGTAATAAACTGTACCGAAACATCTTCACTGCANTGTCAAACAACGAGACACCAGCTCATGAGATCATGTAATAAACTGTACCGAAACATCTTCACTGCACATATTACAGCGTATTATATTTATTCGTATCGTAAATAATTAATTCGCGGTCGCGTTTTCCAAGCGCAGGGAAACTGTATTTGGATGTACACTAAAAAGAAAAAAAAATGATGCAAATATCTGGTGGGAAATTTGTGTTTGTGACGAAATCCCATTCCGCAATAATACAAATGTAGATCACGACAATAAGTNAATATCTGGTGGGAAATTTGTGTTTGTGACGAAATCCCATTCCGCAATAATACAAATGTAGATCACGACAATAAGTTTAACTAAAGTGTATATAATCCACGCTGAACAAGAGGAACAGTGATCAGCAGACAATGTCTGTGATTTATGACAGTTTTTTTGGTTTGCAATCTTACCTACCGCATTTCATAGAATGAATCGGCACGATACATAAGTGACTTTGGGTTTCTCCAACATGTGCACTTTGTAGAATATTTCCGCTAGTGATGTGATAACTGAGCGATGGAAATCCTCCACGCCGCCCCGTCGACGCAAGGAAACACTTGCACGGGATATNGTGATGTGATAACTGAGCGATGGAAATCCTCCACGCCGCCCCGTCGACGCAAGGAAACACTTGCACGGGATATTTCTGTAGATAGGCCGAGCGGGCACAGTCACGTGGTCTGTGCGATCACATGACCGCATTTCTTTCTTATAATACGTCTGGATGAAACTGTAACGAGTTAGGAGCAGGAAAGCCTGAATCATCAACGACTACTCATCACCATTTAGGTAGTATCTTACAACATGCATATGCCATTGGTATGTGCGTTTATGTTGTAGGAGAAATGTAGAGCCCCCATGACATTTTTTTTTTACAAAATGTTCTTATAAAGCCTGCATGTCTAACATTTTACAATAAAACTGTGGTTTCGAAAACTATACATTTCCAAATAAACGTTTTAAATCCTACCGATAAGCAAAACAGAAGGAGTACATCAATACAGTTATCAGTATTACTACAGTTATCGCTGACCCTATATTCTCAACACCTGCAGATAATTTGGCAATAAAAAATAGTAAATTTATTCCATGACAAGAAGTTTGAAAAAATACCCTTAACACTAAATTTAATGACAGATGTTCCATTCTCTGGTTAAATTATTCCGGTATCTTATTGATGTCACGTTTTCCTGTTTTACTTTCAGAGCCAAACCTCTTTTTATTACACTCTTACAGCTTATATACCTGATATTGTAAGTTGTTTAAGCGGCTGGGTTTACTTCCGAGTTGTGTCGGTACGACATGTAGGGGATGCTAATTCATCTAGTTCATCACATATGTATATTCTCAAATGAAAAAAGTTTAAAGTTTTTAATGAGTTAAGCCTTTGTGTAACTGGGGGCCTCAGTGTNATATGTATATTCTCAAATGAAAAAAGTTTAAAGTTTTTAATGAGTTAAGCCTTTGTGTAACTGGGGGCCTCAGTGATACAGGTTCTTTGTTTTCGTGAGTAGAGGTTGTGTGAGGTTTGTCTTGAATTAAGTCAATTACGTATAAATAAAAACAAAACACAGATTCATGACTTGTCCGTAATGTGAACCTGAAACCTGGGAGATCAAACTGGTGTAGGTACAGTTCAAGTTATCAACTGTCGTAGAGAACGCGTTATTGCGCAGCACAAAATTATAACGAGAGCTTCGCTTGAAAACACAAAAACAATATTTATAAATGGGATACTAATAAAATTTATAATAACGGTTATGAGCTCGAAAAAATTTGGGAAGGGAAAGGAAAATATTACTTACTTTTTATCACGATGTTCCAAAGGAATAACTCTTAAGTTCGGAGAAGCAAAACATTATTCACACATCTAACGCACTTCGTTGTCTAGTAACAACTTCTTTGAACTCAATAATATACGGAANAAGCAAAACATTATTCACACATCTAACGCACTTCGTTGTCTAGTAACAACTTCTTTGAACTCAATAATATACGGAATTTTTTTTACAGATATTATAAGTTATTGTTTCGATGATTATAATGTCTGCGAATTAGTTTCCTGTAAGTATGTTTCAATAGGTGTCGTTATTTTCATTAAATTCCTTGAACGATATTTTATAATTCGAATAGTAATAACAATTATGTGTAATTTTAATATTTCGACTATTACTTTCTCCCTTCTTACGACCAGCGTAATAGTCTCGCACGATTCCCACTTGCAAAAACCGAGAGCGACCCCTCTGGAAATCGAACCCGGTTCGTACAGGTGGCAAGCAAGTAGTCTAACCTGATTTGGTGGCGCTGAGGACCTAATTATAGTCTGTTAGTGGTTTCTTCTCAACCTTTGAAAAATCACCCCACAAATGGCGTGCTAGGCTCATTCCCTAATTCGTCTTGTATCACAAGCGTTTTATACTTTTGTGAACAATAGCGTATGTTATGTTTGGTCAAATTGAACTTGAAGTATTATTTTATTAATATTATATAATATTATAATTGGGAATTATATAAATAAAACGGTGTCAAAATATGTGTGTTGGTAATGCGTAGTAATAAATAGTTCTCACGCACACTATTACAATGAGGGGGCACAAATGCGGTGAGTAGTCATTTTGATGGAATTTTCTGTACTTGGTTAAGCTGTGTTTGCACGAGGTGGAGGAATATCCTTAAAGTAGAACTTTAGCAGTGCTTTAGAAAAGTGATAAGTAACCGTGAATGATCTATACTTTATTAAAGTTTTAGTTAAGTATGATAGTGAAATTGTTGGTACCTTAATATATATAATTCATTACTGTAATGTGTTTAAATCAGAATTATATCAACTTGTTGCGGGAGGAACCATCTATTCCCGACAGCTAACTCCCGTTCCTCGCTGTTCTGAGACACTCCAGGTCAGCGAATATAACTCCAGATCAAATACGTTACGCAACATTTGTGCAAACATATACACTAGAACATTCATGCCGACACCATATATTTGCTCATACCAGTTAACAATTTGTAATTAACTATTGTTATTGTTTTTGAATCCACATGGTTTTCCGTATTTAGAACTCAATTGCGGTTATCTAAACTACTATAATGTCTGAACTATTATAATATGACAATTGTTGCAATAGCGCATGTCCGTGATAATAGTTCAGGCAGTAACTTACCCCATTGCAGAATCATCAGACACCACGTCAATTGCCGTGTAAACTAGATACACTCATTATGAATACATAGTTTTTGTGAAGAGTTGAGGTCCTATCTTTAATATAATCGCACGAAATAATTACGATTTAGTGTTTAAAGATTCACGAATAACAAATATAATATCGGTGAACATTATACTTTGTAGACCTACATCCACTATTCCCCACTACTCTTACTATTTTAGTCACGTTTACAACAAACTCTTACTATAAAAAATAAAATACTCAACGCCTGAAATTATAATTTATGTCTCAATAGCCACTGCTCAAAATTCGTGTAATTAATAAGTGAATAAATGTTGAGTATTCTCTTTTACTTTGTTCAGTCCTTTTACCACAAATGTCACCGGCTTATATGGGTTTGCCTATATAGTCTGCGAGTTGGTTTTTCATGCCGAAAATGCTAACTCTGAACTAAATANACCGGCTTATATGGGTTTGCCTATATAGTCTGCGAGTTGGTTTTTCATGCCGAAAATGCTAACTCTGAACTAAATATTTTTCATAAATATGGTTTTTATAGTTGGCAAATAGTGTATCGCTGACAATTTCCTAAACTCTCTACGATTCTTCGAGTTATGTTTTGACGGTAAAAAAAACTCATCAGAGTAACTGGATGTATCTAGAAGCCATTTATTAAGTGCTAATAATTGTTATACTTAAATATTATTACTTTTGTCCAATTTAGCTCTTATTACAAAAAAACGTCCTTACAAACAAATGTTAATATAATAAATCGAAATCCATAATTTTTTGCAAAAAACAATAAAGCGAAGAAAATTATTTTTATACAAGAATGAATTGAGCACATTTTCCGTTCTCTTNATTTTTTGCAAAAAACAATAAAGCGAAGAAAATTATTTTTATACAAGAATGAATTGAGCACATTTTCCGTTCTCTTTTGATACATTTATTTATAATCTTTGGGATCTTTATAGAAGTAGGATAATTCCGATAAAAATGCATAAGTTTCGTTACTAATGAGGTTTAATACTGTTTATTAAGTATTCATATGATTTTTTATATTGTGAAAATCATGCAATCTCCAAAACATAAATCTCTACGAAGTGACATTCATAAGTTGTATGACGTTGGGAATATAATTGGCATACATGGTTGTAATTCATTAAGCGCGTGTTTTTGCAATACTTATGATGACCAATGGTCATTTTTGTGTTCAATCAGTTTCATGTTTCTGTCGTCCTTAGACGGGGAATTTATCATCTAATGGAAGCTCTCCACGTTTCCTACTCAGTCACTGGCAACAACGTCTTACACCATAATTTCTCGATATAAATTTTCTCGCTACGAAACAATAGGCATTTATAATTGAGATGTAATCTGCAGGTGCGACTGGGAACATCGGCAATCTGTATTTCCAGCAAACAGTCCAAAAAGCGAAATATCGCAGCAAAAAAAAAATTGAACCGAGTTGGTAATAATGAAAAATAGTAGTGGAAATTACATTTCAATATTGTGATGAACAAAAATATAACACCACGAAACATCATTTGCGGAATGAGAAAGGAATGAGAAGATTAGGACGGGTAACTTTTTTTTGCTAGCAGCCCATTTCTGAACGTTTGTAACTATAAATAAATTGAATATATAGTTTTGTAATGATATAAGTTCAATATTTGAATTAATTAAAGACGGCCTCTTCTGAGTTCTATTTATTCTCAATGCAAGGGGAGGTGTGGAGTATTTCGATCTGTACATGCAAAATGCACGCCATAAACACCGTGCGAATTTTCGCGTTTCCACGCATATAAAAATACCTCCGCTTAATTTAAAGCGCTTGAAAATAGTTTCAGAAACTTTTTCAACAACAACTCATCGAAAAAAGTTCAATCTCAGTTCAAAATATTCTCACACTCACTACAAAATATTGTAGCATACCTTGACTTTAACGGTTTGGCCTCTTCGTAGCATTATTGCTTCGAAATTATTACAATCTACTATACTTTCCAATTAGAAATTTTCGCTAGAAGTTATAGGTAAGTGATATCTAGGAAAGAAATGGACCCACTATTATTATTAAAATATTTAGTAAGCTGGTGCAATATTTCCTCGTAGCCAACACTTAAAATAAAAGGATGTAACTTGTAAATTTAATGATATGTTGAAGCATGTGACAAATTAACTTGCTTTGCAATATACTCAACTTTACAAGCAGTAGACGCATTTGCAACAAAGATGTACTGCTCGTGCAATCTCGAAATCTGTACATGCATAGGCCTCATTTGAGAAAGAGGAATGAGGATAAAATCACTCGTTCTAGTTTAACCCAGTGCTTATTCTTACGGTGCCTTCTTCCACTGTCTGTGAGGCATGGATCTGNCGAGCACGTTAGAGGAAATCTGTACATGCATAGGCCTCATTTGAGAAAGAGGAATGAGGATAAAAATCACTCGTTTTAGTTTAACCCAGTGCTTATTCTTACGGTGCCTTCTTCCACTGTCTGTGAGGCATGGATCTGTCATGATATGTTGTGGAAATGTGCAGAAAAACATCCCACTATATGTTATTTACATATTTTCCAGAGCGTGTTGCAAATTTTTTTCCCTTTATTAATTTCGGGTATCACTCCAGAACGGGAATCAGTAAGATAACTTTTCCACAACTTGCTCCAAAGGCAGGATACGTAGAGGCTATTAACTGACTGTGGAAATATATGTTTTAACTGCATTACATTTGGGTAACATTATTTTACCAACTTCAAAATTAGCATTCCTGTTGTAAATAATTTGTAACTTCAATATAAATTTAAAAAAAAAAGTTATAAATTAAGTAAATTAATAAAACAACTCGTTACACGACGCTTTATCTACCTACTGCGCTTACTATATACGGTAGGTGGAAGTGGTTTTCTACACCGCCATGTTGAGTGATAGTGGTCCAGGCATATGCTGGATTCATGCAAATAGTACATGTGTAATTCATAATAGTGTCTCTCCCCATTAACAATACTCGTATACGGCACTTATTCACTTGTGGGAACTGAGGGGCGTTAGTTGTTGATTCAGAAGGGGCGTACCACCTGAGACCTCCAAGAATGGCACGGGTGGCTATTGCATCACACTAATATTTGATAGTTTTTCGCATACTGATAAAAATGGAGATTACATACGTCATAGAACATACTTACTTTAAAAAACTATGTTTGAGAAACTTGGAAAACGTGTCCTTGTGGGAATTTCTTGGTAGAGAGTCCGACAGTACACACCGACGAAGTTCTCTACCTTTTGAACGAAGTGATTCATGAATAATTCCCGCAAACTCTCTGTCGTAACAACTCACGGTCAAGGTCGAGACGTGTTTTGATGCGTACTTCCAGATAACCATTGCTTACAACAAATATATCAGCGTAAGATACCACAAGAATTATTTGCGGCCAATCAACCCAATAAGTTAGTAAAGTTTTTTTACGGTTATTTAATTAAATTCAGGTTAATGCTTTGCAATTCCTGTCGTGGAGTGGGTTAGATTTTCCTAGTTCCTATCTCTAACTGGTGTTGGTTTTCGTAAAAGCTGTCCAAAAGATATAGCCCGTGAACCAATTAAGAGGAAAATAAATAAAGCACCTATATTTAGATTTCCTTTCTAACACAGTCTTCTTCNATAGCCCGTGAACCAATTAAGAGGAAAATAAATAAAGCACCTATATTTAGATTTCCTTTCTAACACAGTCTTCTTCTGACGGCACAAACTCGGTTTGTGCTAATATTTCATTGGAATAGTTGGTCGGACCTTTGAGGGTTTCTGCCACATATNTGACGGCACAAACTCGGTTTGTGCTAATATTTCATTGGAATAGTTGGTCGGACCTTTGAGGGTTTCTGCCACATATAGCGGAAGATGAAAATAGTTTACACCAGAAAAATATAGTGAAATATTATCAAAAGGTAAAAATAATTTTAAAAGTCTTAGCGTCAAAAAAATTTAGTGGATTGGCATGATGTGTTAAAAAAATAAATTGTGTACTCATCAAACGGTTAAAATTGCAACTAGCTGAATTGGAGAGGTTTGGGCGTCTCNTGTTAAAAAAATAAATTGTGTACTCATCAAACGGTTAAAATTGCAACTAGCTGAATTGGAGAGGTTTGGGCGTCTCTTAACTAGCTCCAGAACTCTCGGTTACTACCATTTCACTTCACTCACTGGAGCAGAGCTGGAATGTAATGGCGGGGGAAACCCCTCTAGAAGCACTTTTGGGCCACTGGTCGTCGTAACAGACAGTGCTATCCCACATACCAAACTCCGGGAGCATCTCTTATGGGAAACGAACCCGGTTCGCCTTGGTGTGAGGCGAGTGGGCTGACCACTACATTCCCGCGGTCCTCATGACGGTGAAACGAGATGAGTATGGAGCAGCGCCGGAATGAAGAGGCAGGGGAAACGGGAAACCAGTTGGAATGTATGGTATTATACATCGATGTATAAAATATCTTAGACCATTCAGCTCACATATTGAAATTAATTAACTCATTTTAAAAACACAAGGATTATTCGGGTAAGTAAGTTCCGAATCGCCGTCGCTAATCAAATGACACGCTAACATTTTAACGCGAATGCGCACCGACTTCCGGCATGCCTTGCTTGTCCCACAACGTCATTTGCATTGGTATTGTTGCAGTGTGCTCTTTACAGTGTCAGTTAAAAAAGTATAAAACAATTGATCAGGCCGCCGACTGTGAAATACGGTCAGTGATTCGGTTTTTGACAGCAAGGAACTCTTCAGCAGTGAAAGTTCATCGACAGATAAGTCAAGTGTATTACCCCAATGCGATGA
>NQII01010463.1:14495-37082 GCA_002778355.1 Clitarchus hookeri
ATAATCCAGTTTTCATTACTGAAGTTGAGTTTATTCGTGGCAGTTCTTTTTTGCCTCCGGTTTTAGTGACCAGGATATATTGAAGGGCACAACAAAACGTCAAGGAACTGTGTAGACACATTAAAAGTAGAGGATATAATTTCCTTATGCAATATGAAGCAATTTCATAACGTTATATGTTAAAACTAATGAAGTACCTACCAAAGTAACTAACGGGTCTCGACAGTAACGTAAATAATAACACGCATTCTTTGAAGCTCCAAAATTGCTAAATAATTTTGCAAATATAGCTTATTGCACTCAACTGAAGTTATTTCGAGTTTTAAACTATTATAACCAACTTTATTCATATAAAGACACACTGGTCACATTCTAAAAAAAATTATGTTATTCTACATTAAATATATGTGGCAGCAGTGTCTCCACCGACATCAGGGTAGGTAATGTCAAAAAAACTTCATCAACNATATGTGGCAGCAGTGTCTCCACCGACATCAGGGTAGGTAATGTCAAAAAAACTTCATCAACCCTCATATGAGGGAGATGTCAGGGTAGAAGAGCTAATGCGGGCGGGGGAAAGAGAGAGATAGACGCGTTGCATCGCTTGTATCTGGCGGGATCCAAGTCCTCGGTTGGTGAGTGCAGACATGGAGCGCATCTCGATGTAGACCTCGTCCACTCTATGAAAATTTGCCTACTGACAAACATTTACTCGGCAGGTTACCACACAAAATGACTTTGGTGAGGCTACACCCCTATATACATTAAATAGGGTTTGGCACCCTCCAATTACTTGGAACTTTGTAACCCTGCTCTTGAAGTCATTGGGTATGGCATGTTAGTAATCAGCATGCAAAAAGCAATGAAAAATGTTGTCTTGATAGTATTCACTAATCCCGACCTTCAATGCAGAAATCATGTGTTTAGTTGGAAAGCAGATAAGCGTTGCCTGGGATTTATACAGCCTTTATCAATGTCGGGCATGGCTTGTGAACAGATACCCTGGCTAATGCCCCTGTCATGAGGCAACAGGTTTATAAGATTGTGGACTGCTGGNGCATGGCTTGTGAACAGATACCCTGGCTAATGCCCCTGTCATGAGGCAACAGGTTTATAAGATTGTGGACTGCTGGGAAGCTACTGAGGGCAAGTGCCCCCTTGCTTTGGTTCCTGTTATCATACCAAGTGGTGACGAGGTTGCCTGCCTGCTAGCACTGCGTTGGTAGTTTACACAACAGACAGTTCTTCACAACGTGTGTGATGGAGTGGAGTAATGAGAAACTGCTGAATATGCATCACATTTATTGCGAAACGATGTGTAATGCATAAAATGTGCGTCGTCGATACGCCATAAATTTTCCAACTCGACATTTACCTGATGCACGTGCATTCACTTCAGTTCATCGTCGATTGTGTGAAACAGGAGCTGTCCGCGCAAGTTACCACGATCTTAGTTGACCACGGTGAGACATCGAGCACAATGTATTTGACTGTGCTGATTTTAACCCACTTGCCAACTATCGAGGTATCGCTAATGTACTCAAGGAATCACAGTCTATCGTATGTTGCACTTTACAGCGGGCAGATTGCACACATATCAATAGCAGCCAGTACAGGCACTTCTTACCATTCACCGACGAAGCATCCTTCACGAGGCAATATGTCATAAAATTCCACAATGAGCCTATGTAGGCACACATCAACCCACATCCAGTACGGGTATCTCACTTAAAATGTTTGTTTTCTCTCAACGTTTTGGGTAGGGGTTATCGGTGGGATGCTAATTGGATAAAGGACGATCTGCTGCATAAACTACCAACGCATAGCCAGCAGGTAAGCAACAACTTTCTGTGATAACACTTGCCAGCAGTAATTTCTCAGCAGTCAACCAACTTATAATCCTGTTGCTAAGGAGAGGAAATTTAACCAGGGTTTCAGCGCAAAAGAAATCCATGACAGTGCTACGGGCTGCCTATCACCCAGGCAATCNAGAGGAAATTTAACCAGGGTTTCAGCGCAAAAGAAATCCATGACAGTGCTACGGGCTGCCTATCACCCAGGCAATCATTCATTTTCTTTCTGACTAAACAAGCTATTTCTGCGTTAACGGTCGGGATTAGCAGATACTACCACCGCGACATTTTTATTTCCTTTCGCATTGTGATTACTTCCATGTCATGTGAAATCGCTTCAAGAGCAGGATTAAAAACTTTAAACAATTAGACGGAGTTAACCCCTATTTAACATATGATGGGGTATACTCTTCGTAAAGTAAATTTATGTGGTGACCTGCCTTGTAAACGTTTGGTTGTGTGGTAATTTTCGTTCCTTCTTTGCATGTGGTTTCCAATTTATAGTAGCATAACTCATTTTCGGTCGCAATGTTCCAAGGGATCTACCACCATCAGAAATCACTTTAGGACCTATGTCATATATATATATATCTCTTTCCCGATTTTATTGTCCTAAGTATTCTACTCACGTCGGGTTAGCAGACATTTACGACTCACTTTGTATTTCAACTGGCACAGTGCCAGGAATGCGTCCAGTAAAGTTGGTAAAGATGGAGGGAAATATGTTCCAGGACATAATAATACATTAAGATTGTCAGATAAAAATTTGTGAACACTTAAATTATTTATTTTTCTTTCTGTTTATATATACGTATATTTACTTACTTACGTTATTTTGACAGTCTCATACATTTGTGGACACTAAAATGAATTTTTTTGCTTTTTGTTCATATAATGCATACAAATGTAAGAATTAGCAAATTTGTAAAATATTTTCATTTATAATTATTTCACTCTTTANTGTTCATATAATGCATACAAATGTAAGAATTAGCAAATTTGTAAAATATTTTCATTTATAATTATTTCACTCTTTATCTTGACGGAAACATGAATAAAAGCCTACTTAGGGTACTGTTTTAATCAAATACATTTGATGGAAGAATACACAATGTACTTACAAACAGATATAAAGCACAGCTTTCAAAAGTGTTCTTTTTACAGTGAATAGCCTTTACAGTAATGGATATCCGTTACGTAAGTTGCCATTTTTAGTTGTGAGAATCTAAAAGACAAACATATTAAAACTGTTTTTAAATTAAGACTTTGCTTACGCCTAAAATATTTCATGGAAAACTCTTACTTGACTGTAAAAATGTGTATCATTTAAGTAAATATCTCACGTCGACTATAAAAAAAATCAGGAACAGGTAGATAATAAGTATGTTTTTTAAATAATTAGGTAAACCATTTAAGGGCGTTGACGACGGGAAAATTAGTTATTTGCTATTTGTATCACATTGTGTTCAACTTGTATACATTATTTGTGACTAAGATAAAATATTTTTATTATATTACATGGTTTTTGCAAAACGGCACGTCAAAATCATAATTTTTCTCTTTTAGAAATGTTAAAATAATGAAAACCATATTACGTACAGACATATGACAATTCACACTTAAATAATATGCCAAAGATACTTAGAACGTCTATTAATTTGTACAAGAAAATACTTATGTAATTAAAAAAAATGGCTTGCTTATATTTTATTTTTGGCTGCCCCTAAATTTTTAGATAAAAGCTTTTGCTAAAAGTTCCTTAAAATGTATCAAAATCTCTCAGATTCCCTTTTTAAATTTTATCCAAATAGTTTAGTTTATTTGATTTGTACACCATAAAAACAGTATAATAATGACTTTGACGAGACATTTGCGAAAACTATGCGATCTAAAATTTTTTCATCTAAGGACAAGGTTTTCACAGTTAATGCCTACAAGTTGATCAATATATGGCTCAAATATAAAATAAGACAGTTTTCTGTCGCCGTTGCCCTTAAACGATAGACGTAGCAAGCGCACAGGAAATCGTAAAATTTAACATACGTTTAATATTGAAAAGGGCGGGGGGGAGGACCAGCTACTCTATAAAATAATAAAAATACACGGCAGTGTAAACCCGCCAGCCCAACCAGCAGCTCCTGCCTGTATCATTGCCACCGTCTCTACCTGTACAATCGAGCCTGCACGATTACCACCCGCGTCATCTACCCTTCAGTGCAACACGTCCAAAGAATGCATTTCAAGGGAAACAAATGTAGGATCTTTTGAGCTATACAGAAACTAATTTACCCGACGGACATTTATTTTATCTATTACCGATTCAGACATAGTGAACACAATCGTGTATTCATTCCCATAAATCTATGCCATTTGCTATACTAATAATGAATGCATATACCTTTAATGTTCCTATATCATCATAGCTTACAAGTATTTATATGTATCAAGGCACTACTAACTAACATAGGACAAAGAATGTATTTAAGGTTAAAATGAATATAATCTTTGTTTTACACATACTTTTGATTAGTCTAAAAAGTTCCTCCATCAAAGTTCTATATTATTAAGTGTTGAAATAAATGAATAGCATAGTAGTACTGTATACACTTATACTTTATTTAACAGACTTTACACAACACACAATAAACATAATAATTCTAACAAACTCTAACTCATTCCTCTTTCGACAAAACACTTATGTTATTGTTTGTTTAAAAGAACAAATCCTTCTGTGAGTATTCCATCCACTACTATTTGCTGTACCACACCACAGTTACAACATGTAATATATCTTGTATGAAGTGCTGAATAAGCAGTTACTATCTTAATGTCGCCTCTCGTCAGAGCTATTAGTGAATGTCTTGCCACAATATTTGCAGTCGGCTGCTGCTGCGTTACTGTAATCCCCTGAATCCGCGGGTTTTCAAGGTACCATTGCCGATGTCAACATGTCCTTACCCACAGATTTTTTATTCATAATATTACACCTTAAACAGTAGATAAATAAAGTGAGAATCGGCCTTCCACCAATTCCGTCAAATTAGGTGGAAAAAACCTTCTTATATAATGCATTTTATATTAAAATTATACAATANGCCTTCCACCAATTCCGTCAAATTAGGTGGAAAAAACCTTCTTATATAATGCATTTTATATTAAAATTATACAATAAGCGGTTTATGTTAACCATCTCGAGTTTCTCAGTTGATGTTTGCTGATATGTATTTGCGAAACAGCATAATTGATGGGTATTTACACAATACCTAGTTAGCCAGATCGCTGTCTGACCCGCGAAGTCATTCATCAGACAGCCAATCTTGTTTACAACTGTACATCTTTCAGTGTTGGAGGAGCCGTGTTTTTTCTCTTTTACTGCAGTTACCCATGGTATTGGGTTGTACAGAGGATTACAGGTACATAACTATTCATTCCAAACAATAATTGATTATTCTCGTATCCAAAATACGGTCGGCCTTTTAACATCGAAGTATTTAGGGCCTCTTCGCAGGAGAATAAAATTAAGTGCGGGTATCCTCTGATTTAGTTTTCCCTTTAACATCAAACTTTTGGATAAGTTGCGACGTGCAGTGCAACACATTCTGTAAAAGTTATCTCTCGTCGCATATCTGTCAGTATAGATTTTTTTCTGGTTTCCATAATTTCTTTTCTCCTTCATACTTAAATATTTCAGTATTAACTTATTTCAGAATTGATTAAGAGTGAAAAGTCAGTCTCGGCATGAGTCGGTATCGGTGGGAGTTAGTCTCGGTAGGAGTCCAAGTCCTTGTATGCTTGAAGATGATACAATCCACTGACGATGTGGACTCCAAGAAGTTGTGTACGACCACTTGCATACCTTCACCGACTGCGTAAAATAATATGCTTCCAAACACAGTTATATAAATCATCAATAGGTTACCTGATACCCATGGCCTAGATGTTTACCAGAATGCAAATTCTCTGGCCTACACCTGCGACCCATGTTCTAGATAATTTCCAGATAAATTATGGTTGGACAGAAACAATATGGTGTACACATTAAATATTCTCACCATTCCACTGGTCCTCACCCAAAGTGTTATGTCCTAGATGATGTAATAAAGGTATTTAAGTTAATAATTTGGTCTTTATTTATTTAGTAAATAGAGAATTGNGAATGCAAATTCTCTGGCCTACACCTGCGACCCATGTTCTAGATAATTTCCAGATAAATTATGGTTGGACAGAAACAATATGGTGTACACATTAAATATTCTCACCATTCCACTGGTCCTCACCCAAAGTGTTATGTCCTAGATGATGTAATAAAGGTATTTAAGTTAATAATTTGGTCTTTATTTATTTAGTAAATAGAGAATTGATTTTTTTTTTAGTTTGAAGTATGGTAGGTGTGTAAAGGATATTATTTTTATTTTTCTACTTTTATTAGTAGTGGAATNAGATGATGTAATAAAGGTATTTAAGTTAATAATTTGGTCTTTATTTATTTAGTAAATAGAGAATTGTTTTTTTTTAGTTTGAAGTATGGTAGGTGTGTAAAGGATATTGTTTTTATTTTTCTACTTTTATTAGTAGTGGAATCCTAATTTTTATTGAAATGTGGAAACATGGGCGGTCTGGTCTTGCCGAAAGGATATATGCGCTCGGTATGAGGTGTTATTGATGGAAGTTCCTTCTCTACTGCAACCCTTTGGACGATGATGGCGCTGTCTATCGGTGGAGTTAGGAATCATATGGGCGCTCTACCTACACCCTCTCTGGCGGGCGTTCTTTTGATGGGTGGGTCTCTTAGTTTCAACGATCGTAGGAACAAAATGCGGTTTCGCGCGCATGCAAACACACTTACACACACACATATTTCACTCACATAACACNATTCTTTTGATGGGTGTGTCTCTTAGTTTCAACGATCGTAGGAACAAAATGCGGTTTCGCGCGCATGCAAACACACTTACACACACACATATTTCAATCTCATAACACTACAACTAGCTATGTAAAATGATATTGATTTATAAATTTAACATATCTTTGCGAACCCACATTAAGAGTTTGTGTGTCTCTCAAGACGTCATTTTCACTTGCGTATCGCCTACGAATATTGAAAGGAAATAAATGTTTGGTGACTGTAGCAACGGTGCATTGGAAGTGTTTGTAAACTATGCTTATAAGATGTGTTAATGTGCAATTGACCTATTCGTGCTACTCTTCATCGGAGGCATACTTATGATATAGTGGCTATAGCTTCGATGGATAGGTGATGGTGGCCTACTTTGCTTATACGGGACCTTGAGTCGTATTTGTCCCCTCTACCCTTTTTGTCGCCAGGGTTGGTGTCCATGATATGGATTTGGAGAGTATATTTTCAGTGAATGGGAAATAGTGGGGAACTTTACTTATAAGTGGGCTTAATGTTTACTTAACCTTGCGGCCATGTTCGTCATGGTTTGTGATGTCTATCATCTGAATTTGTTGGCTATATCTTAAGCCGTTCCGAAATTATAGTCAACTGTACTTATACGATAGTTTAAGGTGTAATTGACTGTACCACCCTATTCGTAATCAGAGATGCTGTATATGTTGTGCATTTTGTGGCTATATCTTAAACAGATCGCGAATGGTGTCCTACTATGCTTATAGGAATGCCAAAGGCGTTATTGACACTGTAACCTTCTTCGTCGTTGGGGGTGATGTCTATGTTATGGATTTGGTGTCTGTATCTTCAAAAGTTCAGAAATGTTGGCCAACTATGCTTATAAGAGGGGTTAAGGCGTTCTTGACCCTGTGGTACGGTTCGTTGTCGGGGGTGATCTATGTTTTGAATTTTGGTAAAAATATCTTAAACAGTTCGGAAATGGCGGCCAACACAGATGAAAAAAGGGCTTAATGTATCTATGACTCTACCACCGTTTTCGTCATCAGGGGTGATGTTAATGTTATAATTTTGGTGTCTATGTCTTAATGGATCGGAAATCGTGTCAAAGTATGCTTATATGAAGGTTTAAGGCATTCTTAGTGTTATCTCTATGATGTTATGCTTAAGCTGGTAAAATGGGAGTTTGATGGTGGTAATCCAAGAAGGCGGACGTATCAACACAATCATTTTGGCCAATTAAACCTCAGTTGCGATTGAGTAGTGGTCGGGGTAGGATGTGTACTTACTGTGTAATTACTGTCTAGTTACATGTACTAAGTCGAGGTACATGTACTTTCTCTCCATACTTCAATTAGTCTCAGTACTCGTAATTGTTCATTACGCAATGATCCATTACACGATTGCCCATTACGCACTAAATACCTTTAATTACGACTAATTACAAATACTTCTAATTACGGTTACCCTCTATGGGTCTCGAACCAAGGAGCACGTCACCTCCCCTCATCAGTCTCGTTATTTGTGTTTCAGCAGACAATGGGTAAACAGGTGTTCTTAGTGTGTAATTACTCTGTCGGTACATGTTCTTAGTCTTTCCCTTATCTTGTTTATTACGTGATTATTCATTACGCAATTACTCCTAATTACAATTATCGCTAATTATATCTAATTTACCTCCAATGGTCCCGAACCATGTACTGTCCGACTCCTCAACAATCCTGCACCTCAGAAGGGGGTGGTGGAAACCGTCAGCCAACCACATCACATCTCCCTGAGGGAGGGAGGGGAGGGACTGTTTCCCAGGTTAAAGGTGCCGCCGGCAAATAGTGTTCCTCTCTCCAGAGTCNAAAGGTGCCGCCGGCAGATAGAGTTCCTCTCTCCAGAGTCCATTTAGAATTTTATGAAATGGTACTTATGCTACTGATGCTGCTTAGCATCGTCAAACACTGTCGATCTCACTACTGCTGTGTTTGGAGTTCATGACGATTTGCAAAAGGTGAGAAATTAACTTTATATTGAGATAGTAAATTTCTTTAGTGATCTGTAGACTTTTCGAGATTAACGTTATTCAGCAAAGGGAATGATATCTGGTGATTAAACAATCTTATGTAGTTTATATGTAATTAACAAGCTGCAGTCTGCCTGTGTATATTAAGTAAACCAAGACGACACGAAATCGTGGGCTACACCGAAAACCTGGGTTTTCACAGTCACTATTTCNTCTCCGTCTCATGCAAAATAAAATTAACCAATTATAGAAACAGCGCACCCCATTCGTGCGCACACAGTGTCATCACATTTTGCAGGGGAACTATTTATTACTAGGGTATTGCCATCACACATATTTTCTCACTCTTATATTATTTATGAGAGAAACATTATATTTTACTAAAAAAACATACCTAAAAGATCTATTTAATAAACAAAAAGTAACTTTATTGTTGACAGAAGTATAAAAGGTTTATGATTCATGATATTTAGGAAGCAACCNGAAACATTATATTTTACTAAAAAAACATACCTAAAAGATCAATTTAATAAACAAAAAGTAACTTTATTGTTGACAGAAGTATAAAAGGTTTATGATTCATGATATTTAGGAAGCAACCGTATAGTTCCCTCTTTTGATTGTTTACTAAATATGCCATGTATCACAAGCGTTTCAAAAGTTCGTTATTTTTGGTAAAGATTAACTTATTCTTATATTTCATTAATAAATGACAAATATTCATCGGAAACAAATATGATTAAAGACAGGGACCAAATAACTGTGTTGGTAATAATTCTTAAGCGTAATGTTATTACACTCTAAGTGCATACTAATGCAGTGCGTCGGTCTTCCGGTNAGACTTATTCTTATATTTCATTAATAAATGACAAATATTCATCGGAAACAAATATGATTAAAGACAGGGACCAAATAGCTGTGTTGGTAATAATTCTTAAGCGTAATGTTATTACACTCTAAGTGCATACTAATGCAGTGCGTCGGTCTTCCGGTGTGATTTTCTAAGTTTCGTTTGCACGAGGCAGTGGAGTATACTGTAAGTAGGTTAAGTAAGTACTTAAGAAAACAGAAGTAAAACAGCCGCTTAAACCGCGACCTCCAGCAGCACACGCCATGGCGTCACTGGCCAGCAACATGTCGTAACGACTACCGACATTCGTTTCCAGCTTTGAATACGGAACTGTCGTATGGAGTGGTTACATGTAAACTAGCTATTTTGTTTGTCCGATGTAGAAACTTAGAATAACTACCCTCGTTTCCTATACTGTATATGATAGCCATTGTTAAATCTAGTAGGACGATAATTTATTCTTCGATATGTCTACAGTTTTGACACGTTTGGAATTAATTCAACATACACCATTTAGGGGCAATACATACCACCAATAATCATTTGCAACAACCAAAAAATTTACCAAATGCTGTATTAAACTCCCTTTACTAGTTAAAATACTTTTTCAAATTCTTTAAAAAAGAGTCAAAGTTATAAAATTAAATAACACCAATAAACTATAAACAAATTTTAATCAAAATCTTTTATTTATCCGATTAACTATTTCAGGTATTTAATGTAGATATGATATTTTTTTTTGCCAGAATGAAATAGTGTTGTTAATTATAATTGCTCAAAACGTTTTAACATTTTGTTCTGCTGAATTACTCTAATTTGTATACGGTTTTATTCATTGTAGTAATGGTGTTGGGTAAATAGTATTTTTGTGTTTGAAATTAGTTTTTTTTCCAATGGTGTAATTTTATACTAATCCTTAGACAACTGCCAAATTTAAAAAGTATGGTGTACTTGTTTTTGTAAAGTAATATGAACATAAAATAAATTAATCCCGTTTATCTAACACAGGTTGACAAAGTAGTCAAATACTAATAGGACATTGGGTCTAGGTATTGTGGACTGGAGATTATTATTGTTGGTCTTGTTGTCACGCGTAACATATATTGAATAAATTACTAACATTATGCAGTATGTGAAAATTTATTTTGCATCAATTGATGTTTTTAAATGTTATACACATCAGAGTGACGATAGTTTTNCATAGTTTTGTTAGCAGAATCTTCATGTTCGTAACAACTTACAGTCTCTTGACTGGCGAACGGTATTAACAGTTATTTCCACGACGTCAACGGAAGCTGCATGCCTGCTTGGAGACGCAGTTTGTTTGCCTGCCATTACAGGTCCTTCAAGCAAAGCTCTCACCTAAGTCGTTCATACCCTCCCTTTGGTAGGTTATTCCGTAAGGATCGTGTAATTTTCTTCGGGAAGGTGTCTTAAGAAATTTTTGGTTACGTGATATTTCTGAAACGTATAATAGAAATGTTATAATAATATGGTTATTTCTCATACAGATATTTCGATAAAAAAAACGTTTTATATCAGTAATGACTAATGCTTTAAAAATTACGGTCATAAAAATATGTTTCAGTGGTATTTGTACTTATGCACATGCACGTTCATGTTTGCACTGGAGAAAAAAATCCACTCTATACTGTTATAAAGTTGTAGGAATTTATGCTTATTGTATCTTCGGGTAAACGTTAACAAGGATCGCTTCCTAGTCTCGTTACAATTTCTGGTAAAAAAAAAGGCTTAAATAGAATTAAAAATATTTTTTTATCTTCCAATGAAATCCGCTGGTCAGGCCTTAAAAATCTTCCCTATAAACATGCAAAATAATTCTAACACGGTATGTTAGCCTATATTAACGACTGCAGCGAATCAATCTCAAATTTAACATAGATAAAAAGAGAAACACATAAGTAATGCCATGTTCTTATCGCCTGACATCTGTAAGCTTATCCACTACAATTAACTACAAAGTCTGTTTTGAATTGGGTTCGTAAGAATGTCATAACAAAGAAAATCAATAAACGTGTAGTATTTTCTGCCTCGTACATTCCACCAGACATTCTCCAGGTTTGTTCACTATTCCCACCGCCTTTTCATGGCGTGCACTGAATGAGAACGGGACAAACACAGTTTGATGCGGTACGGTCGGGTGTGGGTAAGAAACCCTGGAAGGTGGAAAATGGCTGATAACTTTTGTGAAATGTTTCTGTGATCAGCGACTTGGAAAAACAGAACTCAAACGTAATCCGTATTTCCTATGGGATGTGAACGTATACGACAGAAATATAGATCCTTAGATTATTAATCTTTAAAAACCATTTATGTTTTTATCTCTAACTCAGTACGTTTATTCTGAAAAAATTCTATTTCAGTTTCGGCTTAACAACTACGCTTATTATTAACTCTGTTTCACCACGCTGTCAGCATATCTCAATTACATAAGAGTGTCAAGGGCTTCTCTCCAAATGACTACAATTAGGAAGTTTTGATTTTATTCAAAGTGACTCTTCATCCTCGACCTGTATTGCTATCAGTGAAATTCCCAACTGCATGCTGATTAAGTTAGAAATGTATGACGCCATCACACGGGACACTGTACTAACTCATTTCGTATCCTGTTTAGCTCTGAACATGTTTACACTGGCTCCAACGTTGTTGCAATTTCAGTTACTTATTCACAGTAAAATGGTTGTGTGGTTGTACCAGAACGTCTTTACGTCTTTTCTTCTGTACAGTGCCCCGATTTCCTACTTTGAAGTTAATGTGTTAAGAAAAAGTGGTTGAAATAGACATGATTTTCTGCATTCTCCGAAATAAAAAAAACAGGTCAAATAGCGATATACTTAGTACAAATACAGTTAAATTAATGAAGAGCGAGTTGGCGTAGTGGTCAGTCACTAAACTCACATTCGGGAGGATCCGAGCTCGATTCCTGCCCCAGCCATCCTGATTTCGGTTTGTCCATGATTTTGCGAGATCACTCCAGTTGAATGCTGGGATGGTTCCTTAATACAGACGCTGGGCGTTACCTTCCCCAACATTGCTCCGCTACCAAGCCCTTGCCGCTGTTTGCCTTAACTAGAAAAAGGAGCTGCATCTTACATAGTTACTTATCAACTTACACAAATGCAACGATATCTCAGATAACTACTATAGACCGAGGATGGAAACTGGCTCCAAACACCAGGAGACATTTTGTAAATACGTGGCCCGTTTCACAGGTTGATTTATGCTGAGTGCTGTTAAGGGACGAAGGTTTTTCTGAACGAGTGACTGTCATGTTTACAAGTTAAGTATTTACGCGTAAAGGGTCTGGTTCGTAAGTCGCTTATAACGCTCAAGTTTTTATTGATAGTGGACCGAGAGGTGCCNATTTACGCGTAAAGGGTCTGGTTCGTAAGTCGCTTATAACGCTCAAGTTTTTATTGATAGTGGACCGAGAGGTGCCGGCGGCCTCTTCCGAAAAACACGCAATTTAACGGTAAATGCTTGCAACCCTATTTATAGCGATCACTCTAGCCTAANGTGCATTTTAGGGACGAAGGTGTTTCTGAACGAGTGACTGTCATGTTTACAAGTTAAGTATTTACACGTAATGGGTCTGGTTCGTAAGTCGCTTATAACGCTCATCAAAAATAACTATCACGACCGAGAGGTGCGGGCGGCCTCTTCCGAAAAACACGCAATTTAACGGTAAATGCTTGTAACCCTATTTATAGCGATCACTCTAGCCTAATATCTCTGATCTCTCAAATAGAAGTAGACCGTTATCTTCAAGATATAGCCTTCATGCTCCTCTTCGTATCTGAATATGAATATGTTCATAGAATTGTGGTTTCTTACGTGCCATTAAGTCTCAAGTAAGATACAATTGCACGAACTTTAGCTTGATTTCAGTGGCTGTGCAAGCCGGTTATTTCCTTAAGCGGATATTCTTCCGGAGTTAATTGTAGTGATTTTGAAGCACCTTTAGATTCCTGACAACCAAGGTAATCAGAGGCATCCTCGTGTATTCAAGCGAGTTGAGTTATTTGCTGTTATATNATTATTTATGAGAGAAACATTATATTTTACTAAAAAAACATACCTAAAAGATCAATTTAATAAACAAAAAGGAACGTTATTGTTGACAGAAATATAAAAGGTGTATGATTCATGATATTTAGCTTTGTTGGCATATCAAGGGAGAAAACTATGTTTCCTTAATATGCCATGTATCACAAGCGTTTCAAAAGTTCGTTTTTTTTGGTAAAGATTAACTTATTCTTATATTTCATTAATAAATGACAATAATTCATCGGAAACCAATATGATTAAAGACAGGGACGAAATAGCTGTGTTGGTAATAATTCTTAAGCGTAATGTTATTACACTCTAAGTGCATACTAATGCGGTGCGTCGGTATTCCGGTGTGATTTTCTNATAATTCTTAAGCGTAATGTTATTACACTCTAAGTGCATACTAATGCGGTGCGTCGGTATTCCGGTGTGATTTTCTAAGTTTCGTTTGCACGTTGCAGTGGAATATACTGTAAGTAGGTTAAGTAAGTACTTAAGAAAACAGAAGTAAAACAGCCGCTTAAACCGCGACATCCAGCAGCACATGCCATGGCGTCACTGGCCAGCAACATGTCGTAACGACCACCGACATTCGTTTCCAGCTTTGAATACGGAACTGTCGTATGGAGTGGTTACATGTAAAGTAGCTATTTTGTTTGTCCGATGTAGAAACTAAGAATAACTACCCTCGTTTCCTATACTGTATATGATAGCCATTGTTAAATCTAGTAGGACGATAATTTATCCTTCNAAGAATAACTACCCTCGTTTCCTATACTGTATATGATAGCCATTGTTAAATCTAGTAGGACGATAATTTATCCTTCGATATGTCTACAGTTTTGACACGTTTGGAATTAATTCAACATACACCATTTAGAAGCAATACATACCACCAATAATCATTTGCAACAACCAAAAAATTTACCAAATGCTGTATTAAACTCCCTTTACTAGTTAAAATACTTTTTAAAATTCTTTAAAAAAGAGTCAAAGTTATAAAATTAAATAACACCAATAAACTATAAACAAATTTTAATCAAAATCTTTTATTTATCCGATTAACTATTTCAGGTAATTATTATAGATATGATAGTTTTTTTTGCCAGAATGAAATAGTGTTGTTAATTATAATTGCTCAAAACGTTTTAACATTTTGTTCTGCTGAATTACTCTAATTTGTATACGGTTTTATTCATTGCAGTAATGGTGTTGGGTAAATAGTATTTTTGTGTTTGAAATTAGTTTTTTTTCCAATGGTGTAATTTTATACTAATCCTTAGACAATTGCCAAATTTAAAAAGTATGGTGTACTTGTTTTTGTAAAGTAATATGAACATAAAATAAATTAATCCCGTTTATCTAACACAGGTTCACAAAGTAGTCAAATACTAATAGGACATTGGGTCTAGGTATTGTGGACTGGAGATTATTATTGTTGGTCTTGTTGTCACGCGTAACATATATTGAATAAATTACTAACATTATGCAGTATGTGAAAATTTATTTTGCATCAATTGATGTTTTTAAATGTTATACACATCAGAGTGACGATAGTTTTGTTAGCAGAATGTTCATGTTCGTAACAACTTACAGTCTCTTGACTGGCGAACGGTATTAACAGTTATTTCACGACGTCAACGGAAGCTGCATGCCTGCTTGGAGACGCAGTTTGTTTGCCTGCCATTACAGGTCCTTCAAGCAAAGCTCTCACCTAAGTCGTTCATACCCTCCCTTTGGTGGGTTATTCCGTAAGGATCGTGTAATTTTCTTCGGGAAGGTGTCTTAAGAAATTTTTGGTTACGTGATATTTCTGAAACGTATAATAGAAATTTTATAATAATATGGTTATTTCTCATACAGATATTTCGATTAAAAAAACGTTTTATATCAGTAATGACTAATGCTTTAAAAATTACGGTCATAAAAATATGTTTCAGTGGTATTTGTACTTATGCACATGCACGTTCATGTTTGCACTGGAGAAAAAAATCCACTCTATACTGTTATAAAGTTGTAGGTATTTATGCTTATTGTATCTTCGGGAAAACGTTAACAAGGATCGCTTCCTAGTCTCGTTACAATTTCTGGTAAAAAAAAGGCTTAAATAGAATAAAAAATATTTTTTTATCTTCCAATGAAATCCGCTGGTCAGGCCTTAAAAATCTTCCCTATAAACATGCAAAATAATTCTAACACGGTATGTTAGCCTATATTAACGACTGCAGCGAATCAATCTCAAATTTAACATAGATAAAAAGAGAAACACATAAGTAATGCCATGTTCTTATCGCCTGACATCTGTAAGCTTATCCACTACAATTAACTACAAAGTCTGTTTTGAATTGGGTTCGTAAGAATGGCATAACAAAGAAAATCAATAAACGTGTAGTATTTTCTGCCTCGTACATTCCACCAGACATTCTCCAGGTTTGTTCACTATTCCCACCGCCTTTTCATGGCGTGCACTGAATGAGAACGGGACAAACACAGTTTGATGCGGTACAGTCGGGTGTGGGTAAGAAACCATGGAAGGTGGAAAATGGCTGATAACTTTTGTGAAATGTTTCTGTGATCAGCGACTTGGAAAAACAGAGTTCAAACGTAGTCCGTATTTCCTATGGGATGTGAACGTATACGACAGAAATATAGATCCTTAGATTATTAATCTTTAAAAACCATTTATGTTTTTATCTCTAACTCAGTACGTTTATTCTGAAAAAATTATATTTCAGTTTCGGCTTAAAAACTACGCTTATTATTAACTCTGTTTCACCACGCTGTCAGCATATCTCAATTACATAAGAGTGTCAAGGGCTTCTCTCCAAATGACTACAATTAGGAAGTTTTGATTTTATTCAAAGTGACTCTTCATCCTCGACTTGTATTGCTAGCAGTGAAATTCCCAACTGCATGCTGATTAAGTTAGAAATGTATGACGCCATCACACGGGACACTGTACTAACTCATTTCGTATCCTGTTTAGCTCTGAACATGATTAGACTAGCTCCAACCTTGTTGCAATTTCAGTTACTTATTCACAGTAAAATGGTTGTGTGGTTGTACCAGAACGTCTTTACGTCTTTTCTTCTGTACAGTGCCCCGATTTCCTACTTTGAAGTTAATGTGTTAAGAAAAAGTGGTTGAAATAGACAGGATTTTCTGCATTCTCCGAAATAAAAAAAAACAGGTCAAATAGCGATATACTTAGTACAAATACAGTTAAATTAATGAAGAGCGAGGTGGCGTAGTGGTCAGTCACTAAACTCACATTCGGGAGGATCCGAGCTCGATTCCTGCCCCAGCCATCCTGATTTCGGTTTGTCCATGATTTTGCGAGATCACTCCAGTTGAATGCTGGGATGGTTCCTTAATACAGACGCTGGGCGTTACCTTCCCCAACATTGCTCCGCTACCAAGCCCTTGCCGCTGTTTGCCTTAACTAGAAAAAGGAGCTGCATCTTACATAGTTACTTATCAACTTACACAAATGCAACGATATCTCAGATAACTACTATAGACCGAGGCAGGAAACTGGCTCCAAACACCAGGAGACATTTTGTAAATACGTGGCCCGTTTCACAGGTTGATTTATGCTGAGTGCATTTTAGGGACGAAGGTGTTTCTGAACGAGTGACTGTCATGTTTACAAGTTAAGTATTTACACGTAATGGGTCTGGTTCGTAAGTCGCTTATAACGCTCAAGTTTTTATTGATAGTGGACCGAGAGGTGCGGGCGGCCTCTTCCGAAAAACACGCAATTTAACGGTAAATGCTTGTAACCCTATTTATAGCGATCACTCTAGCCTAATATCTGACTAGAGAGTTTATCTTCATCTGGCAATAGAACAAGATATAGCCTTCATGCTCCTCTTCGTATCTGAATATGAATATGTTCATAGAATTGTGGTTTCTTACGTGCCATTAAGTCTCAAGTAAGATACAATTGCACGAACTTTAGCTTGATTTCAGTGGCTGTGCAAGCCGGTTATTTCCTTAAGCGGATATTCTTCCGGAGTTAATTGTAGTGATTTTGAAGCACCTTTAGATTCCTGACAACCAAGGTAATCAGAGGCATCCTCGTGTATTCAAGCGAGTTGAGTTATTTGCTGTTATATGTGTCACGTATCGTACGTATTACTTTTAAGGTTAGGCATCACCTACTTTATTAAATTTATTCTTTCATTTCCTGATAATGAAATTTATTGTGAAATAAAGTTAAAATATATGCATATCACAGGAGTTAGTTTTTCGGTTTTCTCTGCATTGCAAATATTAATTCGTAACTATCAACTTAAATATTGTAAAACATGGAGTAACATAAACTTGAAAATACTGATAGGTTCCTGCATTTTCCAAATTACCAAAAAACACGTAGAAAATTAAGTAAATTAAATGATTAACATCCCTTAAAATGAAAATTTTGTGTTGTCAGGAATTCACAATAATTTTTCTGACACTGAAATTATGACATATCCGAAGAATTTGGGCTTCAGAAAATAAGTTAATCCTCAAACTAAACACAACTATAAATGTTATGACAAATATTTTGTACTCATTTTAAATTATAGAATTAATATTATTCTTTACTCTTATACACACCAGTTTCGGGACAAAAACGATGTGGTTCGTCTTCTGCAGTGCCCGACGGGCACATAACAGATTTAGAAAATGTAAATTTCTTTACAATTCGTGAACATTGTTATCTCGTATGCGAACGATGTTTCTGTACTACCAGAAGAGCTTTGGCATTATACGCACAAAATGGTGTCTGCATGAAGTTTCATCAAAAATTGCCCAAGTCTTCCCAAAACCTCAGAATTTTTCCATAATATAAGTAACTAAATCTGACATTCTGGATTTGCAAATGCGATGTCAAGCCTACTATAAAGAGAGTTCATTACTGAGTAAACACCCTCACGATCTGTGTATCAGGACAAGTGTTACTTTTGGGATACCCAGCTTGATATATTGTATGTAGATACAATGCAATGTTACACGGTTAATTGTATACAGTTATTTCAGCAATTATTTTTCAAGTAAATACTTCGTGTGCATCAACCTTGAAAGAAGATCCTTGCTGTGTCAAAAACAAGGACTTGTCTCCTTGAGAAGGCGATAAAATAAGTTGTTATAATATATTACATTAATGTATTTCTGGCTGTATACTCTATGAATTCGAAGACTTTCACGCTGACATTTTTGCATGGCTTACAAAAGAATATTATTGACTGGCTGCATAGTCAATGTGAATATTACATGTTGTATGAAGAGATGATTGTTCGGCTAACTTTTAAAAATATGATTTTTGCTCACCGTGTTATTTTTTCAGTGAGCTATCGTTCATTCTAATTTTTTAATTTTTTGAATATAACAAATATTGTGAATTTATAAAATTTGGCAAATATATTGCAATTGGGCATCCGCATATAATCAATTTTCTTGGAAACAATGAAAGATTGATTTAATTTATAGATTCATTTATGTCCTTTTAAATCGGCAAACATATTTGTGAAACCTTGATGTTCCCAACAGAAATACTACCTTTGATCCTGCTGATGATATTATTTCAACGGTTTTAACTGATAGAGTAGTTAAGGAATAACTTTTTATATTATTCCTTATACTTAGATTATTTTCAAGGGGAACACCTACAATAGGCCAGAGCATAGGTGGATCTTCACGTACCTGCAGGGGAGCTTCCATAATAGGCCGGTAAATGGTTTAATATTCAAGTAGCTGCAGGGGAGCTCCCACAATAGGCCCGTACATGGATGGATCTTCGCGTACCTGCAGGGGAGCCCCCACAATAGGCCGGTGCATTGGTGGATCTTCACGTACCTGCAGGGGGGCCTCCATAATAGACCAGCAGATGGTTTAATATTCAAGTAGCTGCAGGGGAGACCCCACAATAGGCCCGTACATGGATGGTTCTTCAGGTACATGACGGGAGCTTCTGCAATAGTCCAGGACATGGGTTGATCTTCAGGAACCTGCAGGACAAACACTTCTTTAACACCAGCAAAACAACGCACAATCCTCAGCAAAAGGAGCGGTTCACTTTACACAACTAGTGCTGGATTTACAATTGTGATAGTTGAATAAATATTAATGCTTATCAGTCTCTCCTTTACAAGTTACAAATCGCAAGAATTTAAATACATGAAAATACAAAAAATAAATTTATTGCAAAGATTTTGCATATTTGTTAAAAATAAAAAGTTTTATACAAATGCGACCGAGATAAATCACTCCAGGATAAAAAATTATGTTATTTCCTACTTATTCACATAAATAAACATTTTGTTCTACTTGATTTTCATCTGTATTTATAAAGGTATGCAAATTAATTTTCGCTCTTGTTTCAAATATGAATAATACAATTTTCAAATTGAAGAATTACGGTGAAATGCAGTTGTATTAATAAATGTGCTGTAACAAGTCAACCTCATATTATATTTTTCTGCGTGATATACTCTACGATGCAGGAGCAATATTTTTGTACAAAATTGCACAAAAAACTAGTGACCAGCAACTATTTTTGTTATGAAATTTTGACAAACTACATTGAATTTGAATGTACGTAACGCACAGCTACTATTAACGAAAACGTTGTTTTTATAGCCTATTTTCTGAATGAATGTTAGACTTACTCGCTCACCTAGTTGTCTGTATAGAATGTATGTTTTTCCAACCCCTTATAACTTTTAAACCGGACAACACAATTTACCCAAACAAGGCTCTCATATAATTGTATTTAAGGTAATAAGACTTTTACAGTTTTCAATCACAGCGGGTACTTATTTTAAAAAATGGCAGCAATTTTTAAATGAAAACCACCATGTTGTATGTTTGGAAACAAATAATCGATTTAAACAAAATTTCCACCATTTACAGTGCATTAATTAAAAATTACATTTAAAATGCGTTAATGTCACTTATCCACCATTTTGGAAGAAAGCGCAATTTGAAAAGTTAAAGCTTTTCTATTATAATTTGTGAAACATTTGAACGATTTGTACCAAATTTGGTACGTTGGCAGTGCATGTTTTGTTAGTATTGAATTAAGAAACCTATAATACGATTTGTACACCATTTTGTAAGATCGTGTAAATTGTTATATTAAGCTCTTACGTTATATATATCGGGAACCATTATACAAATTTAAAACAAGCATTAAAGTTAGAAACCGATTGTAAAATTAATCCGCCATTTTATAATATAATGCAAATTGAAAACAAATTAATTTTTCCATTACATCTCGGGAACCATGTTGCAGATTTAAAAATAATCGTACCTTGACAGTGCATGCTTTAAGCATTAAATAAAAAAAAAATTATATTATCAGACTGCAATTTTTTAAAATCGAGCAAAATGAAAATTTTAAGCTCTTATATCTTACCTCGGGAACCAATTATCCAGTTTAAACAAAATATGGTAAATTGGCAGTGCATGAGGTAAGTATTGAATACTGATAATGCTATTATCCGGCCATTTAGAATGCTGGATCAACATGAAATGAATTTTTAATGTAATATCTCGGAAAACAGTAAACTAATTCCTACCAATTATGGCACTCAATTAATACAGTGNAAATGAATTTTTAATGTAATATCTCGGAAAACAGTAAACTAATTCCTACCAATTATGGCACTCAATTAATACAGTGGAAGGTCATGACATTTACATGTTTTTGTAGACCTATTTCGGTCGTAAAGGCAATTTGTAATACTATGCTCTATCTACGAAACCACGGAACAGGTTTTAACTTAATTTTGTATGCTTGCAATATCTATTACAACAATTAAATGTGTCTATACAGAGCCTGATTTATGACCCATTTTGTAAGATAGTGCTTCATGAATAAGTAAAATTTGTCTTATCTCGAGAAATAACAAACAATTCCCTCCTAATTTGGCTAACCAGTTATACTGTGACTGTGGTTGGCCATGAAAATTGACAATCTATGCTTTTAAAGACAGAGCCAGGCGCTTATTTTCAAAATAGTGTCCAGATTAACATTTAAGCATAGCATGCTATAACTACGAAACAAAGTTACAAATTTAAACATAACTATATATGCTGACAGAATATATTTAATCATTTAAATGAGCTAATGCACAAACTGATTTGTTCACCATTTTCGAAGAAAACACCGNCTGACAGAATATATTTAATCATTTAAATGAGCTAATGCACAAACTGATTTGTTCACCATTTTCGAAGAAAACACCGCAAGAAAAATTTAGTTTTCGTGTACTATCTCGAAAAACTGTTAACTGATACAACCAAAATCAGGAGACAAGTTATGCTTTTGTAGTCCATCAGAATTTGTATAACTTAAGGGGTGGACACATATTTTCAATTTCCCAGCAATGTAAATATTAAATGAGAGTATGCTACGTGTCCCAAACTATTTCAACCATAACAGTATCTATTAAAAACAAAAATATACCAATAATTCCAATTTATGCTCTATTTACCACCACATGAGAAAATGAAGCTTTTTGTCGTATGTTTGAGAGCAATCAGCGGGTTCCCACCAGACGTTTCATACTAGTAGTGCTGCACAAGGCCATTTTTAAAGTGTGTCTGGCATTATTCACAGTACGGCTGCAGTAAAAATAATTAAGAATAGTTTACCATATTTGTTTAATAACTTTATATATCTTGGTATCTATTAGAAGCATGAGGTATGCCTGAACACAGCATAGTTAAGATGTTTTCTACAATAGCCCAAACGAGTTACTAAAGCCTATATGCCATATCTTGGGAACCGGTCAAGTTATTTCCAACCATATTCTGCACACAAGTGGAGTAATAGTAGGGTATAAGAAATACATGATTTAAGTACCTCACATACTGGTTTGCAAAATTATGTTAGCCGTATATATTTGAAGTTAATAATCCCAGTCTACCAAAACTTCAG
>NQII01010464.1:0-32337 GCA_002778355.1 Clitarchus hookeri
AACCTTTCCAAACAGACTCCATTCAGGCCATCGGAGGTTCACGTCTGTGTACAGACGGTTGCACGAGACTTGAACATTTACAGCGAACGGCTATGACACCGGCGTGATATGCAATGTCCGGACAGCCAGGTTTGAGGAGGAAGTGTTAAAACGCATCGCCGATTCGTCATCAAATAGCACACGTGGAATCACTCGCACAATGAATGCGAACCACCAAAGTGTATTGAGGGTTTCATCGTGAAAAGGTTTAAGCCTTACAGCCAGCTGATCTACCAGCCGTGTGTCGATTTGGCTCACTGGTTTCTGCATTACTATCCAGACGAACCCTGCTTTCCTCGCTACATTACTTGCAATTCAATATGCCAGCCGGAGTTAACTGAAAATAATAAACCTACAAGAGATTGAAGAGCAATTATGTGCACAATGTTTTCTTTAACCAAGACCTGAAACCTGTGAACATTTGTTAAGTACTATCATTCCCATACAGTGAGAAATAAGGGGGTTGTATGTTAGTATCCTACCAATGTGTGTAACTATTGATTATTTCTTTAAGACATCATAATCGTACGTACAGTGCTTTAATGCACAAATAACGTTACATTGATGTAACACTCTTANTATTTCTTTAAGACATCATAATCGTACGTACAGTGCTTTAATGCACAAATAACGTTACATTGATGTAACACTCTTAGGCGAACAGTTTGAAAGAAAACAGACAAAGTTTGTAAGGGTGTATTTGGTTGCCGGCCAGGTGCGCAACCCGCATTGCAACATGGAGAGACAGTACACATGCGCAGAAATGGCGGATATGCATATTGTGTATGGTGCCAGGAGTGGTAACGCAAGAGCAGCACAACCTCTGTATGAACAAACCTTTCCAAACAGACTCCATTCAGGCCATCGGAGGTTCACGTCTGTGTACAGACGGTTGCACGAGACTTGAACATTTACAGCGAACGGCTATGACACCGGCGTGATATGCAATGTCCGGACAGCCAGGTTTGAGGAGGAAGTGTTAAAACGCATCGCCGATTCGTCATCAAATAGCACACGTGGAATCACTCGCACAATGAATGCGAACCACCAAAGTGTATTGAGGGTTTCATCGTGAAAAGGTTTAAGCCTTACAGCCAGCTGATCTACCAGCCGTGTGTCGATTTGGCTCACTGGTTTCTGCATTACTATCCAGACGAACCCTGCTTTCCTCGCTACATTCTGTCGACAGACGAGGCTGCTTTCACACATGATGGCGTTCTCAACAGTCACGTTTGGAACAACATAAAACCAACATGCAATGGTTGAACACCGCAATCAAGTGACATTTGCGGTTAACGTCATCATTAACCTTCAGCGATCTTGAATGACCGGCAAATGTCATCATATTTTTTACATCTTCATACGCACTGTCGAGGTGTGTTAATAAATATTATCATTCCATTTAAACTAACGAAGTTGANTATTTTTTACATCTTCATACGCACTGTCGAGGTGTGTTAATAAATATTATCATTCCATTTAAACTAACGAAGTTGACCTTTGTATCTTCTTTACCCTTCCATGTACAGGGAAATTATCACTGTCAAGTTATTAGCGCCTTGGACCCAAGCAACTTTTGTCTGAAACATTTTATTCTACCACTGAAATTGGCGGTGTTATTCAGGTGGCCAGCCTTAGGTGCGTCACCATGTACTCACGCACACACATATGCACACAGTGGACTCCCTATATACCGTTTTGCAGGGGACTGTCAAAAATTTCCATACATCGGGATTTTAGTAGATGAGGGTTCTGACATGTACAATAATAAAGTACAACTTCTAAACCTATTATACTTAATGTTGAGTATAATGAGAGCTGGAAATTATTTGTGAATAAAGTTTAACTAGTAAACACAATAAAAATGAGAATTAAAAAAAAAATTCTTACTCTAAATAATACATTAAAAAACGTTTCACCTCAACTCGTTTAAATAAAGAATATAGCATCTCAAAATATATTATATAATTGATTATAATCCAACACCGAATGCTAACCGACCTAAAATATTCAAACCATCTGAAAATAAAAATAATATGATACCAAATGCAAGCCAAATTTTGAATGTCCCGCACGTACTCAATCATTTGAGGACGCGCAGAAGGATTATCGACCAGCAGTGTGTTCACGGCAGGCGAGACGAAGAAGGGGAAACTTCATTGGCTGGAGGAGTGAAACTATGTACTCCTCCACGCTGCTATGTCTACACATGGCGACACCTTATGCACATGGCATATGTCTCTTCTAAGGAATTAATTATATTTCACTGCAAAAACTTGTAATTTTCAGGTAGAAATAATTAAATAAGACAATTAAAATTTATTTATTTACAGTCTTTAATAATTGCAGGATGTCCATCTCCAGGGAAAATCAGGAAAAGTCAGGGAATTTCATGTGGCAGGGAAATGTCAGGGAATTTTCACCTGGGTTAGGGGAAATGTAAATAATTGCTACCATGCAAAAGTTGTTAGTTGTGTGAATCCAGGATAATTTTATTATAATTGTATGCATTTCAAATTTAAATTTTCAATTTTATGAACTTGCTGTAATATATTTTTGCCAAGTGATGTAGGCCCTATACATACAAAATAAAGTATTTGTGTGTTTGTATTGGGTACTTGTGTGATGTCAAGAGCATCTATCGCGAGAAATATTGATGGGCTGAATAAAATGTTGGCTCTGCTGGCTTGGTCTGTTGAAGTGTAATTTAACTTCACTGATTGCATATTTGTTCTGTCAGTGGTGGAAAAATATGGTATCGGAAGGTTTAGGTCCTAAAAATATATCAGGGAAAAGGTAAGATTCTGCCTGGAAAACAGGAAATAGTCGGGGAATTCCAAAATGGAATTTCAGTGGGTGCTCTGAATTAATTATTCAAAACCACGTCCTCTGATTTTTCTGTACACTTAACGCCTGTCATGATTTAGGCTGCACTTTGGCTCTGTGCTTATCTATTATAAAACCACAAAAGGTGTCAAATAGACCCTTACAGGATATTAGTTTATTCAAAATTGTGTGTATTGAAATAAATTAATATAAATCCTCCAATTTTACTGCAGAAAGTTACTGAAAATGATTTTTACCCTTGGTAATAATAGTTGTTTGATGTTCAAGCAATTTTTGAAGACAAGGGGAGGTGAAGTATATGCTTCGGGACATATCATTTTATTCACAAAGATGCTGTCCATTGAGTTAAATTAATATTTCATTTTGAAATCATGTTGATTTTACGCTAGATACAGTATTAAACATAAACTTTATGGGGAAAAACTACCTTTCATCACAAAAGAAAACATGTTTGCGAATAATAATTCCTCGTTAAAATGCATTGCATGACATTTTCAGGCAAAACCACTTGCTTTGAAACACTGATGATGATAGTTGCAACTATTTTGAGCGACAGATAATCTGATCAAATTTCTATGATCGCCATCAAGCGTGCGTGGTCGAGATGAAGCACTTTTTTTTTTTTTTTTGCTAGACAACAACTTTCCCTTTTACCAGCAGGTAAGGGGAGGAAGAAAGGTGCACGGCTGAGAGAGACTGAAAGAGGAGATAGAGATAGAGTGAGTGAAGGGATTTGGGCGGCTCTTAATAAGGTCTTGAAAGCAGAGACATAGAAAGATGGATGGATGGATGATATGGAAATGGATGGGATGGATTGTTTTCGAGAGAGGGGGAGGGAGCAAGCGAGGCTCACACCATGCCGCAGAGCAGTGATAAACAGCGGCGTGCATGACGTATTTCACATCCAGTTACTAGATGTTTGCATAAACAACCAGCTTGAAAACTATCGTTGCTGGAAATCTTAGGAGATGGGACCAAAAGATATTTTGATCAATGCAATATCCGATAAACAATAAAAGCAGGTAGCTTTATTATTATTTATATAGGAATTTTGCCGGGACTACTGAAAATTAATGTTGGTTACGGTTTGTCAATGCATGTGTTTTTGGTGCATCGAGAGTCTACTGTATATATTTTGTAGTCATTACATTAAAAGCGATTTTACTAGTTGTAGGTAAATTTGCCAAAAACTGTACAAAATACGTCACCTTTAAGCCATTATCTATTTGAAACAAATGATATCAAAGACATGGCTTAAGACAAATGGACAAGATATTAATCGAAACTGTCTTCACACGTGTGTAATTTTTTTTTTAATAGATTAAATCCTTTTTCCACTTATCTGAAGTCCAGCAATCACATTCATGGGAAATAGAATGGCTATGCCATGCAGTAGTATCTGCACATGGGAAAGTGAAGGCAGAAACTTGCAGCAAACATGAACTTGAAATTGCCAATCACATAGGCCAATTAACACCAAATACATGGATTATGTAGAATACGAGAACCCTCTTTACAACAGTGCAAAAGAAAAAAATTATTAAAGTCACGTTATTAAACAATTTTGAAAATAAGGGAGAAAAACAGTTATGTGATGATGGTACTTACCATGAGGGAAACAGACGAAAATTGAAACCAAACTACATGAAAACCATATTTTTTGGTAAAATCACGTGCTAACTGCAAGGATACGCCAAGAGAACCGCAAGAACTGCAGCTGCAGGATAGTGTGTGTGAGACGCACTTCAAATTGGCAACAACCGAAGGAATTCGCAATGCTGCAATTGGACATCCAGCTGACAGAGAAAAGAATTGCACTGAAACTTGGATCAACAGGCAACTAATAACAATGAACTATGACCAAAGTAACAACAAAAATGTTTTAAACAGTGAAATAGTGACAAACAGTGATTAAATAATTAAAATATGTAATTAACCTCCTATGCACGCTCTGATAAACAATTAAATTAAAAAATAGAAAAAAATTTACCGTAATATAAGTTATGTCATAAATATATTCCTGGCAATTAAAATTCACTTAATAGAGGATAAAAGTATTATTTGCTTAAGTCTTCGCTGACTTAATTACCAAAAATTAGGTTTCAAAATTTATTTAAAACAGTGCCACATTATAAACCAGCATAATGTGGACTGTTGCATGATGTCCAGTGCTCTCGCAATGTCCAGGCTGGAGTCATGTTCTCTGTAGGCATGCCACCGGCTGATGGGCTGAACTGGTAGGTGGGAGGTGCAGCCAGGATCTTAGTGTAAACATATGTGCTTTAATATGATGTGTGGAATTGGTTTGCATAAAGAGATTGCATTACTTTAGTGGAGCTTAGACAATAACAGTCATGATGTTAACTTTGCGTTTGGAAATTGTTGAAGTTTTTTTTTTTGCCGGTTATTTGGTAAAATATGTGCAACAGCAAGCTATGTCAGAGCTAGAAATTCATCTAGATACAAGTTGTGCAGACAGTTACTGTTAAATAATATTGTTCTTGATTTTCATGTATCGAAATATTGCTAACAAGATCACAGTTTGTTGTGAATAATGCAGTGTGTGTAAGGGTTGATGGTGGGGTGTGTTCAGAGTCGTGAGTGTGGTGAAACGCTGGCCAGCATTCTGCTCAACTCGTCAGACCTGTTCAGGTTGGACCTGGACGGAGTTCAGGTGCTGGTGCCTCACTTCATCGATGCTTTGGAGATAGTGCTGCCAGACAAGGAGCTCAAACTCAAGTAAGTACTTACTTTTACTCTGCTTTATATTGCATCTCTAAAATGTGCTACAACTGAGCACCATCTAAGAAATGAGTGTAGCGCTAATGACATCTATCATCACAGCCAGTGGAATTGTTACATTGTGTGTACTTTTGAGTTTTGTACAATTTTTATTTTGGAATTTGCATCTTACATAAGTGTGTAAGTTTGACTTTGAGGTTCATTGACTGGGGAAATATGCTTACTCTATTTTATTAGAAAGGGATCTTCCCAGTTTCTAAAACAATTGAAATTTTTTTTTCTTTCTTTCTTTCCAGATCACCTGGTGTATCAAAGACAGAGTTGCGACGAGCATCTATTCACCTTCTGCTATCGTTGTTGGCACTACCTTTGCATTTTCAGGTATGGAAATTTCTTGATTTTTATAAGACTTATTGTAGGAACACTTTTACAGCTAAACACATTTTGTATTAACGGAATATACATTTTTTGTGTTTCTTTTTTAGTTTAACATTATTATTTTTGTTGTTACCAAACACTTTTATTATTTTTAAAAGAGTGCAGTTATTTAATAAATACTTTTGTATGATTTAGAATCTAGCAATCAAAGAGCTGTGTATTGGGGGCCTTCCCGATCGTAACAACCCATTGACATTCACACAACTGAAACCTCGACTAATGAATCTGCTTATCAACGCACTCCAAATAGAAACCAACGCACAGAATTCTCAGATGTTACTTGGTAAGTGCTGTCTTTTTTTTTACTGACTTTTTCCGGTAAACTTGAATTTCCTTAAAATATGTAAATCTTTGTATCAAAGCTACACACTTAGGTGGGTTTAAATTGGAAGGAGTAAATCAACAATTTTGTGACAAGTACATTTGGGTATTCATAGTTTTATAATTATTCATATTTTGAAACATTTAAGATGATGAGAAATAATTGTACATTTTAAGCATAAAGTGAATTGTAGGTAAGTTGTAGCAAATATTAGTTTTTTTTTTTTTTTTTTTTATTTTGTGACTTTATATTTTTATAATGAAATAGGCCTAACCCATAGTTAGTGTGTATATATACATGCATGTGTGTATATCTGAGTGAGCGCACGGATGCGCGGTCCTTGTTGTTACTGAGGTGCTGGGTACTCTTTGCAGACACTTGGTCAACTGTGCAGATAGGTGGGGACTCTCTCTTCTGTGTTGCTGGATATGCCACGTTATCGTAACACTGTTGTACTTTACAAGCGACCGTGAGATGATTTAAGCTGGCTCACCAGATTTCATTGGTTGACGGGACTTCATTGGGTTTACCTCCCATTTACAGTCTTCAGGTTGGTGTAGAGAGTGCTACAGTAGAAGTTGGCTGGGCGAGGTCCCAACAGCCTTGTTGTATCTCCAGTACAGAGAGCATATTGTATCTGGAGCATATCGATCCTGCCAGTGGTTGCATGTGCTGACGTGACCAGATGTACCTCTTCTCATCTTTATATTGCTGTGGTTGATGCTTCGTTACTGTTTGGATTTTGCTGTCTTCTTGTTGCTGCACTGCAAATATTGCTCAGTCCATTCTGGCTTTTAGCCTCTGTACTGCAATTTCAGAAAGTCCCTTTACTGGTGCAGGTTGGTTAGCTTAGTTGCTATGTCACAATTACAGGATGTGTGTTTCAGTAATTTTGAGCTGTAACTAATCTCTTACACCTGATGTGTGAAGTTGTACAGCATCTTTTTCCCATCTAATCTGTCCCTGTTAATTTGGATTGTCAGCCACCATGCGAGTGTTTCAGCTGCTGTCGTTCCGACCTTGTATTGCAGCTTATAATTATTTAGAGTTTAAATTACAGTGTCTTTCAAATAATATGGTAATTCAAACATGTAACTTGCTATGTGGCATGCCAGACAAAAATCATCTTTGATGGTAAAGGTTTACATGTTATAGTTTTTCCTGAGGACTAGATTTTCAGAGGCTGCCACTTTGATTGGGTTGGTTAAATCTGTTGAAGTTATTATGTAAACATTTCTCCGTAATATAGTTGCAATATTAAATGGGATATGTAGGATCTGAATGCTAGTGACATGTGTTGCGTTGTGTGCGACAGGTGGTCTGCTACTCAGTGTGCAGGACTCTGCAGTAGCAGAAGAAGTGGACCAGGTTACTCAGCCAGACAACGTTGGTCCAGGTAGTGATACAACATCCAATCTGCTGTCTTCGGGTGAGGCATTACGTGTGCATCACATACTATCTTTATAACCTCTTTCTCAATCCACAGTTAACCAAAAATAAGGCTACCTTGACAAATTTCAGGTAAAAAGTGGGATACTATTTTGGTGTAGGTGTAGAGGTAGCATTAAGAAAACATAATTTTATTATGTATTCTGTTAAATTAACATAATAAAGTTATTTTTATGTGTCTAGTGAAATGTTTAAAGTTTCCTTTTGTATGTGACAGAAGTGACTGAATTGTTGCAGTATTTTGTGTCTAAAGTTGCATTACAGGGATCTTTCTTGTATTGATCCAATAATTATGTTCTTTTCAAAAAATTTTAAATTCTAAGTGTTGCACTGTGTAATGATGGGTGAGTTTGATTTTTACAACATCGTATGAAAGTCAAGTCAAGTCGAGTTCAGTATAAATTTTTTAGTTAAAACCAAGTTTGTACCGGAATGTAAATGTGTACCTACGTACATGGGTATAACGCCTGCCATTTATAACTTCCTCCCCCTCTTATAGTCACAGTTTACCAAGAAAAAGTTTGGGACTAGTTTCCACGAATAAGAATAATTCTTTGCCAGGGTGAGTGATTCACAACACTACTTTTTCCCTCTCGCCGACGAGTAAATGACTATGGTAGGAATAGTAATGTCAGCCATGTGATGCTGATAGAAAAATAAGATAACTGTTTGAGGGGTGTAGTGGGAGGGCAGCTTCCAGGCTGGTCCATCAGCATGCCGCCAGATGAGCGGACAAGCAGTCCACGCTTAAAGTTTTTGTTACTAAATAGTNGGGGTGTAGTGGGAGGGCAGCTTCCAGGCTGGTCCATCAGCATGCCGCCAGATGAGCGGACAAGCAGTCCACGCTTAAAGTTTTTGTTACTAAATAGTGGTTTTTTTATAAACACATCTTTTTAAAACTGTAATTAGATGAGAAAAGTAATTACAAGTTTGCCATTATGCATATTTCTGCTGAAGGTGTGACATGCCATGAGACAAAGGCTTTTGATGTTAAAATACAGTGCGTTCTATGGTTGCATGTATTTGTGTCATGCTGATACTATAACTGTCAACCCTGACAACGGTCCCTTATCTGACGTCGCCCAGCGTGCTTCGCTGGGAATCAAAATGGCTCAAGTCACGAATATAATACCCACCGGAATTCATCACAGCCGAATATCACAAACGTCAACCAAGTGTCAAGGCATGTAGTCGAGTTATTGTTTTCATTCCGGCGCAACTTTACTGGAGTAGTAACATAAAAGACACAATAGGTAATTCAGGTGCGAATATTTGTTGTTTGTAACCTAAAAGCACCATGACTTGACTTGCTCAGTGAGTAGCTCGATGCCGGCTGTAAAAAACTTTATTCGAGTGACGAGTCGATCTTTGTTGACTCGACTCAACTCAACTCAATTTTTTGAGACCGGACCCATCACTAGCACTGTTGCATTACTTACTTTATATTATTTTGAGTCTGCTGTATGTAGAAGTAGTCTGTGTTTGGTAAATGTTCACGTATTCAGCAAATTGTGGGAAAATTGGTGCTGTTGTCTAAATCATCTCTCTTACTAATATGATAAAATTAATTATGATGTGTGACATGGTGTAGGAACATGAAGATGTTCTGACGTTCAAACCATCAAAATTTATTAGCTAGCTTGGTCGGTATGGCAGAGTTCTGAATTATGGCTTCTAGTAAAATGTCCGAAGAGGTAATCAAATAGACAAAAAATATATAATTTCTTCAAAGAAATATTAGAATTGATCTACATGTTAAAAGTTTAATGAAACTTGCAATTAGCTCTAAAATTGTAGGTGACTCGATATAATTTCACGGCCTTACATATCCCACCGACGTAACACGATGGGTGGCAACATTCCTGGATGTTAGAGGTGCCGGAAACAAAATCTCTAAATATACTAATTACTGGCACTTCTGGGCCTGCTCTTAATAACCCCCCACACATTTAAATACTTCCACCTCTCCCCAGGCGACCTTATTGTTTGGTTGAGCAGTCATGCTGTAAAAATGAAATCTGGACGGCTGTACCTAAATTATGGCGGACTGCCCCATTTCATGACCAGGAGAGTGTTTAAATCAGGCTCTCAGCAACTCCCTCAAGCGGAATTCACAGGTAAAATCTTACATATAAACTTTCACTGAAAATATTGACATAAAACTATCTTCCTTGGAACTAACTATAACAATGCAATTCAAAAAGGTCTTTAATTAAGCATAGTGCTACGATAAAATAAGATTACAGATCAAGGATTAAACTTGCTTCGCATAGAATAATACACATTAAATATATTTTAAATCAAATCTGATAGGTAATTCCTGAATTTACAAAACTGTCTAAATAAATTTAGGGGTTTAAAATTCTGAGTCCTAATAACAATGTAATAGAAGTGAATATAATCTGTGCACTAATAAACTTGTGATAATCACTTCTGAAGATACGTTTTTTCCACCAAACTTTAATTATCTGACTCACCATTGTTGTACTTAACTCTATTAATTTTTCCTGTTGTTGTTAGATCATGATTGTCTGTCAAGAGCGATTCAGAATATGTATATTTCTTTCAAATTACCTTCAAATGGGTTGTTGGCACACACATCTAACACCTGCAGATGGAAAAGGGTGTTGTGGCTGTGTAGTGTTCCTGACTTCTTGCCTCCCACCAAGGTGAACCAAGTTTGGTTCCTAGCAGGGTCACTCAGTTCTTCATGTGTGGGAAACCTGGCAGACGTTGCCATTGGCTAGCTGGTTTCCTTGGGGCACTCTGGTTTTCCCCATCCACCACTGCTCCATCTTCACGTCATTCCATCCTTACCATTGCTCAAGACAGACCTCGTTATTAATCACTGGCCAGAACCTCTCAAGTCTGAACTCATCCCTCAGATGCAGTTATGCCTGTGAAGGTAAGATCAAAGATCAGTATTCATCATTTTTGTATCCAATTTAACCTTTGATGGTAAATCTTCTTTGAAAGTATCCAACTTTGCCATCCAATTTTTACTTGGAAGTATTCACAATGGTTGGTTCCAAATTAAGAAGCAGTCCTGTATTAATTCTCTGGTCATTCAACCTTTTCCATGACACCTAATGTTTAGCCCAAATTGTAATCTTTCCTTTGGCATATCTTTTAGAATAAGAATTTTTTGAAAAGTGGTAATTTTTTGCCATCTGATAATATTAAGTATGAAAGTTACTCTCATTTTTTTATTGACAGATATTTTTACAGTTAGCATTTTAGCACCAGTAATATCAACATTGCATGTAGATACAAATAGGTTTATTTTTCCAGCATTCTGAATATGGTTACATATAGACAACCATTTTATGTGTGTGTGAATGCAAGAAGTTTTTCCTTCAAAGTTAGAGAGCAATTGGTGGCAGAGATGTGTTTTTTGTAGGAGACCAAATCATTCTCTTGTCATTCAAACAAACCTTTCCTTACTTTCTGTGAAGTCTTGTTGCTTTTTTTTTTCTTTTTTTTTTCTTTCTTTCTTTCTTTCTTTTTTTCTCTCATGAGCCATGTATTGATTCACGTCACATGGAATTGACGTCCTGTTCGTTTATTGAATATTTACAGATTCATTAACGTGTTTTCTTAAATTTATAGAAATGGACCATGTTTTGTTTTACTTAACACTTAACGTGGTTTATTTAGAACTGTTCACTTTTATCTCGTCATCTGAGCTTCTGTACAACAACTTCAGAGATACCACAGTTCTGGGTAGCTATGCAGTTGTTTTACATGCCTTATAATTAAAAGCAGTCATTAAACATTTTTTTTAACTTTAATTTTCTTTTCAGAAATATTTCTTGCCCAAGCACTTGTATGTAAGTTTTATGCCAGCCATTTACAGGGTGCAGCACAAGTTAAAACTGGGCATAACCTAACCTTTACATTCATAAAACAAAAATTGCCCACAAGTCCCAGTAGAAGTACTGATGTATGCATGACCTGGCAAATTTTCTGTGGAGGTAGATACCATCTCATAACTTCGCTTGTTCCAGGAACAGTTCCATGCCTATGACAATTGTACGATCCAAAAACATTTAACCCCAATGTTTGTTGTATTTATGTCAAATTTAATGCCATCATTACTTTCAAAATAGTCTACTATGGTTAAGAAAACTTTGTAGTGGATTTGGGTATGTTGCAATACATATAGCAAAACTAAATAAGGAAGGCTGGCACTAGAATGTGAAATTGGAAGTAAGGAAACATCTCTAGGATGAAACCTGTCCATTTGATTGAATGTTGAAATAACATGCAGTCGTACACACAAATGTGGAGGATTAATCATGCCAGCATTTATAATTTATACTTACAATATTGTATGTGCATGCAACAGCCTGCAGAGCAATCATGTCACGCTATTAAATTGCTCATACCTGTGAAAAGTTTATTCACCACACATAAATATAAAATAAATTTGTCATATATATTTTTATAAATACAATTAATGTGTTAAGCAGCTTTCTTTCTAGAGTTCTCTGCTGGACCTTGCAGAGTGACGAGATAGTGTAAATAGCTCTGTGTCTGTGATAATCAGGTTGGCTAATGGTTTGCTGGTTAATTTATCAATTATTTTTGGGTGTATTGTAGTTTCTGTTTTATCAGTCATCTNAGGTTGGCTAATGGTTTGCTGGTTAATTTATCAATTATTTTTGGGTGTATTGTAGTTTCTGTTTTATCAGTCATCTTCCTTTTGCTTGTATTTTGCATGCTTGCTTTTTTTTTTGTATGTGTGCTGCTCTCAAGTAGTTGTTGGCCAAGAAAGTTGTAGATGTGTTTGATTATCATTTCTGGATAAAACTGTGTAAATAATTTGCAATTTAAAGAGAGAGTAACAATTTTAAACTTAAATTTTTAAAGTCCTTATATGTTACCTATTGTGTAGCAGCAGTTCTAAAGCATGAAATCTGTAGAAACATTAATTTTTGCCAGAATTGAGTTGTGCTTTTTTGTATTATGATTTTTGTTAATGTATTGTCTTTTCTGGGAGAGATTAAAAAAATGTGGCATTTGTATATGAATCTAAAATTGTTATTGATACTAGATTTTAAAATATGTAAGAAATGACTGAATTTTTCTAAGATATTTTAGCAGATTATTATTCTTTTCAATCTCCAAAGCTTTTAAGTGGCAGATGTTAAGTGTGTAGACTTCATTATAGTATTGTATAATGTAAGCTATCAAACCATGTGTACTTTTGTGGGACTGAAGCCTTTGCATTACAGGTGTTTGTTAGAACTGTAGTTCTTTCATCGTCAACTGACCACTTTCAAAACATCCTTTGAAAAAAAACTCTTTGCCTCAGACAGCATGCATATTTTAGATGCACACTGCCTGACTGACTTAATCCCAGTAATACAGTTGGTGGCAACATAAAGAACATAGTCCCATGTCTTAAGTGTTACATTTAACATTTAAATATGTGGACAGTCAATTTATTTAGTTTAGTTCGTATGAATCAGCATATTAACAACATATTAGCTTGACGTTGCACCCTTAGTGGGTCTGGTGGCTGGAGAGCGGCGACGAGGCTCTTCCCCCTTCTCCCCCTGGGCGACGGTGAAGCAGTGGTCGCCACTTGTACGGGGTTTATCTTGGGGCCTACGTTGCTGGGTTTGACCACTTCTATAATAGATTGTTGTGCCTTAGGAGGCGCACTTGCGAGCGGTGGATGAGTGGGTACCCGGGTAGGGGTATAGGAGGGGGTAATGGTAAGAGGTCTGACCACCCTAGTGACGTTAGAGGGCTACTTAGAACACACTTGCATTTCCGCTCCTTGCACATTTTGTACTGTATGCTGGCGGGCGGTGTCAGTAATATTAGGGTGCAGCGCGCCAAATGAATCTGGCGTCCATTACACTTTGAGGTTATGACACCCACCTCAAAACTTTGAACATTCATTACTATTGGACCGATTTTCAAAATTCAAATTTATCGTAGAATACGTACATTATAAAGTTATTAGTTAGATCATAAAATATTATAACATCACAAATTACCTATGAGAGACTCAAAAGCAATGAATATAGTGTTCTAAAAATAGATGTTACATAATCCTTCACTGTCCTTGTTTTACCACTTATCCAGCTGGTGCAGGAATGATGGGGGGAATATGAGATCCCCCTCCCCCCTTTTACCCTGTGTACAGAATTGTTTGTGCATATGCTAATGTGTATGTGTATATGTAAATATGTGTGCATGTGCACGCGCGCGTGCGTGCGTTATTTTGGATGTATTTCCTACGGAAGCGCTCTAACCGTTTGCTATTATTTTTATTATGTTTATTGTAGGATGAATTACATAATTTATAATTTTAAAACTATTAATGGATGCCTTGTTATGATGTGAAACAATTATTAAAACAAATAATTAAACAAAGAATCCGATAAATTTAAACACACATAAACCAGCCTGTACCCTGACTAGGGCCTGGAGGGCCGATCCTAGGTTGCCAACCGGTAATTGACCTACTCTCGGAAGACGCGACAGTGTGGGGGGTGAGGGCGACCCCAAGTCAATGGTACTCAAAACTCGAGTCAACTGCAGATTTTTGCATGCAAGATACACGACTGACGTCGTTGGCCGGCAGGTTTTCTCGAGGCACTCCCATTTCTCCCAACCTTGCATTCCACCGCTGCTCCATCCTCCTCACCTCACCTCAGTTCACTTTCACTGGCACTCAAGATGTTGCTGCTAAGCTCTGACCAAATTCTCTCAACTCGACTTAACTACATGTAGATTTATTCTGGAAATAGAATTTTAGATTTTCCAGTGAGGAGAGGACATGATGTTAATAAAATTCATATAATGTTATGTTTCTCAGTTTAGTGTTTGAACTACATTATGTATTTGTTTCTTTGTAGCACATGCTGCAACAACTTTTGGAAACATAGCTATGTTAGACAAAAAGATTTCAGAAGCACTGCTCTATGACAAATGCATAGTAATATGTAATTTAATGTTTTGTAGCTGAAATTGGACTCTATCTAGTTGTTGAAGCCACATTTTTTGATTTCTCTTGGATTTGTGTTGTGTTATGTTTTGTTGCTATCCCCAGTTGACACTGTAAGTTCTCTCAGTCTGCCGAGTGACTCGAGGTCACTAGGAGAAGAAACGCCGGACATGATCGAGTCGGCTGAACCATGCTACATTGATTACCCTATGGCAGTTGGAAAAAGTAAAGTTATATGTTTTACGTATCTTTTCTCTCCTTTAGTTCTGTTTGCATTTCCTAGTTTTCAAATGTGGATAGTTATGATCAAAAATCTAAAGTAATCTATCTTGCTGTAGGTTTGTTTGACATCATTTTTTGACACACTGGTATTGCAGTTCTGTTCTGTGTTTTGTATTGTTTAATTTAATTTTTTAAATTTCTCTATTTTATTTATAATTTGACTGGTAATTCATTATTTTATGATATCTTTTTTAAAATAAGATTTACTATTTTAATATTTAGCTTTAAATACTTTTTAAAAGATGGAATTTAACTATAATGATTGCACACTTGTGGTTCAGAACATAGGCGTGCACAGGGTTAAGTAATGGTGTGTGCAAACCGCAAAATGAAGACCCACTTTTGCAACATTAAAAATACAATGTAAAAATATATTTTAACATAGTCGTCACAAATAGTCTGCATTACATTAAACTTATTTTTGATGTAGTGGTCGTTCCAAACATGCAAACTTATTCTTCTTGATTTTCCTGTTGACATGATACAGTGGGGGGTGCAGCCGCACCCCCTTGCACAAGCCTATGGTCTAGAATTAAGTATTTGGTTTTGTTGTGTTGGTTTTGTATAGATTCCTCGCTTGTTAGAACAAATTTTGGATAACTGTGGAAAATTCCTAGTCAAAAAGTGGAAGAAATAGGAAAATTGTGGCAAAAATAAAACAATTGAAACATCTTTGCAAGCCTGTAGTGATAAAAAAAAGTCGCTTGTAGGCTTGCTACTCTTATGAGTTGTATCAGCACTTGCCTATCTGTCCCACTCTTCTTGATGCTTTCACAGTACAGACCTTTGAAAATTCAACTGACACTGTTTCTGAACAATCTGCAGGTAGCTGCGTACACATTCAAGATTTCCTATAAATGTACGAGTGGTTTCACCTTATGAAACCTACAAGTCAGCTATGATGTGCTTCAAAGTAGGGCTTCCAATCCCGCAGCCTGAATTCAATCTCGGTATTTGCGGGACTACGAATTTTCAATCCCGCGGGATCTCGGTATTTGCAGGATCCCGCATATTCAAATTTTCTCATTTATATAAGGCAAATAAAACAATGAATTAATCAACTAACTCCACATTTATTTACGTATTACTATTAGTATGAGATCAATCAAATTACACCGTTTATTTATCACAAAAAAACAATGAATTAATCAACTAACTCCACGTTTATTTAAGTATTACTACTAGTATGAGATCAATAAAATTACACCATTTTTTCTTCACAAAAAACAGTAACAAATACTGAATAAAAAACTATCTTCTTCAAAAAATACACAAACAAAATTTAAAAAATCAACCAAAAAAAAAACACATTTTCAACTGAAAATTTATATAGGTTACTTTAATTATTAAGTTTGTCAGCTTTCAATTGAAAATGTTTGCGAAGGAAACACAACATATCTAAACTGTCGTCTGCCAAACTACTGCGTATTTTAGAGGCAATGTAGCCAGCAGCAGAAAATGCCCTTTCGGCTTCCACACTTGTCGGCGGTATTCCTTTTAAGGCTTTATATGTAAATGTAAGATATTTTCCCATTGACCCCCCAGATTCATAGAGAGTCATTTCTTTTTTTATAATGGACTCAAGTGTATTAGCTCGAGATGGTGACGGGCAAAGTACATTACATGCTGACGATATAGTTAACTCTAACTCCTGTTGCAATGTAAGATCAAGATTGGAACCCGATGACGGAATTACTTGATCAGCCTCTTCGTCATCATTGCTCTCAGATGAATTTAAAAGGCTGAAGTTCATTCTCGTTACAAAATCTTAAATTTCTTTTCGAAGTAAACTTTTTGGTAGAAGATGAAAAGTTTCATCGTCACACGACGCGTGGTAACTACGAGGATTTTGGAGATAAATCAGTAGTGCAGTCACATTTCTACGTCGTTGTAAAATACGTCGGCGCAAAGACAAAGCTAATTCTGAAGCTAACGTTGAATGATTATCTTCCAGTTTCTTGATCATAAATTTGAGCGTAGCTTCAGCAGTAATGAGATTGGCATCTTGACGACAAAGGACTTCGACAGCAAGTTTTACCGGCTTCAAGATATTTTCTAGATTTACTAAAGCATCAAAATCATGTTCTAAAAACCTATACTCAATGTTCGTACTAAGGCCCAGATCAATCAATGCTTTAGCAATGCACAATTTCAATTTGTTAAATTTTTCTACCATGGTAGCCAAACTACTCCATCTTGTCTTACAATCTCTATCTAATTCTATTCTTCGTCCAAATTCTTTCTTGATGTATCCCTGAAGCACGTCATTTTTAGTTGGTGAGCCTTTGAACATCCGTACAATTTTCCGAACCCTGTTGATTATATCGTTAAAATCAGGTATCAATTCTCCTCGCATCTCCGAAGACACTTCTTCAACTGCGAATCCACCATCTTCAGACTCTTCAGTTATATTTGATCTGTCCTCGTCGTTATTTAACTCAGCCTCAGAATTCTCAAGTGGATCATCGTCACTTTCTTTTTTTTTATAAAGAACGTCTAATATTCCAAGTTGCAACCCATGGGCATAGCAAAGTTGTTGAAATGCTGGAATCAAACTACCGGTTTTAACCATAACCGAGGCTCCGTCAGTTGTAATTGCAACAACATCTTTGTCTAAATCAAGGTCAAATTCCTTCATTTTCTTTTTTAAGGTTTCTACGCAAACTGTTGCTGGCATACTTCCAAAAATACGAGTAAGTCCTAAATTCCAAAACAAAGCACGATCATTTGCGTAGGTATGGACGTTGATGTTAAGATACCGCCTGTTACCTGTAGACGTCCACTCGTCAAAAGTGAGTGAGAAACGGTGCTCACTTTGTTTCAATTGTGACAATTCATGGAGAACTTTCATACGAAGTGTCATTCCGTAGTTCATAACCATCATTCGAATAGATGTTGAAGATCGAGGCAGAAGGAAGCCTTTTGATTGAAACAAATCTCGTAAATCTTCAGAAGTTACGAATACACTGAAGGGTAAGCCGTCTTTTGCAGTCATACGTGCAACTCTTTCTTCCATTGAATTCGCGCTGTTTTGAATTGGAAAATGGTCCGTGATCTTCATTCGCTTTGACATCGGATTAGGCTGTGATTCTGGAGATAACACACGGGAGGATGAACTGGTACTCGCACTTGACGACGACGCTGCATTTTTGGGCCCTTTTTTTGCTTAAATCCTCTATATGATGCTTAGATTTCAAATGCACTTGTAATCCTTTGGTTGATCTAGCGGTGGTTTTAAGTATAATATTGCACAGTTTACATTTTGCCGTTAACCCATCATTAGATTTGAGAAAATGCTCCCAAACATAAGAAATACCAGAAAAGACACTATATTGCACTGGACTTGACATTTTTATGTTTAATTATAGTATCATTGTATCAATAAACTTCACGAAAATAAGAAACAGTCAATAACTTGAGTTATTAAGAATATTTCACGCAGATGAACCTATTTTGTTTTGTTTACTTTGAAACTGACAAATGACACTCGCTCGTTCACACCTCTCCCCGCCACGAGCCCCGTCGCGCGACGTGAGCGCTCCGTTCCTTTGCCAGTGCGTCGCCCGTCGGCCGCCAGTCACCAAGCGATCGCGCTCGCGAGAGGTCACATGCACGCTTTTTTTCAGTCCCGCAAATCCCGCGGATCCCGCGCCCGTAATCCCACATCACGCGGGATTGGAAAATTACGCGGGATCCCGCAATACCGAGATCTCGGTATTCCGGGATTGGAAGCCCTACTTCAAAGTTGTCTGATTTAGTGTTGTTCCATGCCGAACTTTCATCTAAATAATTTTGTAGGAAACACAGTAGCCACTGTTTCATTCTTCTAGTTCGTAATTCAAAATACTATATCTTTGTTCAGTTGCTCAAATTTGCAGTGTTTCAGCCCATGGAAAGCTTCCCTTACTGAATTTGTTTCTTTAAGCGTATCTTTCAAAGTTTGCACAAATTTTTCATTCTTTAAAAATGTTCTGTGTGTTTCTATGATCTTCTGCAAATTTACCACTTCCAGTCTGTAAGATTTCATAAAACTATTTTCTTTATTCAGTACACACAAAAGAATATAATGTCCCTGGAGCGCTTTTAACATAATGAAAGCAACTGCTTATAGAAGCAGCAACACTTATAAGGTCCATTTGTTTAATATAGGAAGATGTCCCAACCTGTCAGCCACTGTGATTAGGTTTGCTTTTCATATTTCTTTGTACATTTCTCTGGTTGAAGTTTTTGTCCTGTTAAAAATTCTGGAATATTTTCTGCTAAAGATGTGTGACTTGACTTTTTTATGCACACCACTTTTAACTCAGAAATAAAACCACCAATGTGCCAGTTAAGTATACTCTGTGTTTTTGTAATTATATATTTAAAGAATTTACCGTATTTAATTTTCACAAGTAATCACTAAAAGTGAAAACAATAGCGTTGTGTCTTTAAAATTTTTTGTGCCAGAAAATTACTTTTTTTTTTTTTTTCACAGAGCTATAAAATAAGTTATAAAGTACATGTAATTATTTATTCTATTTCTATCCAAATTCTAAATTTCATTAATTGGTATGTTTTTAAGTGAATGTTTTTTTACATGCTAGTGTCGTTTACTGTAATTATTGGTGAATTAGTGTAACCTAGTTTTGTATGTGATGTCCAAGCAATGAGTTTGTTGTGCGTAATTATTGTATTTTGTTTTTGTTATATTCCAATTTCCAGAACTTCATCTGCATTTTTTTTTAAAAGTCTCTCTTTTGTGTCCATTACAAGGTAAAGATACTTAGTACTCTGTGAGGTATTGCAGGTACTGTGATATTTTTCACAGTACAAAATTAATTGGCATTAATGGCATATATAAACATTTTTTTTGCAAGATTTGTATAATAATTGTAATTGTATTTAGTAATATATTATTACCAGGTTTGGGCAGAATAACATATAACATAGTAAAGTTATGTAACAAAAATTTATGCTTTGCTTGGCCAATAATAATATTAACGTTTCATTGTGTTCTTTGAATAGTTAACATTATGAATTTGTATAACTGCACTAAAATATAATTTGCTGCATTGGTAATTAGCTTATGCATTTTTACAGCCCTAGTTGCGTACATAACCTGAAGTGTATGTACCTCATGTGAGTTGGAGTGTATTGCTAACAGTGTTGAAAAGTGCAGCTGTCAATTTGTGGGTAGGCTATACTGTTAGGTTCGCGACTTTGTGTGTTTCAGTTCTTATTGTAAAATGACTTTTTTTTCTTGATAGTTATTTGATACATTTAATATTAGTGATTTATTGTGTGCTTACTTTAATAGAAAAAAATGCATTCTAGTTTTATATTTAGCATAAACTGATGTTTGAATTTGATTGATATGGTTTTTATTTTTAACATGCTGGAAGTACTTGTTACAGATTCGGCTCACGCACTATTTGTGCGAGCCACGTACCTTGTATGTCACCGTCTTATTTCGTCGTGGAAAACTGACCTTAATGTCTCGTTGGCTGCTCTGGAACTGTTGGCTGGACTGGCGCGTACTCATATCAAGGAAACAGGTACACAAATTCAAGCATCTGAAATATCTGTTCTTGGCATGCAAAAAAAAGAAAGAATTTGCTTTACGCAGACAGTAATATAAGGGTAATTAAACATACTTGAACAAATTCACAATTCCAATCATGTCAAAACACGTTTATAATGAGAAATGTCAGTAACTTGTCTTTATTTTTATTTTCAGTAGCTTGTGTGTGATTATATTGAAAATCTGAATATTTTAAAGAACAAATCTTTTGTATGATTTTTTGTTAATTTTCTTTTTATAATATTTTTCTTGTTGATATACTTCTATTTCTATGTCCTATAAACCTTTTTTTAATAGGAAATAACTGTATAACATTTTCCTCTTTAAAACCAGGAATGTTAAATAAAGAGAAGTAATACCGGCAAGCCCTGTCTGCAACTTTCTGTGATGTCTTTTAATTTCCTTTATTTACACATATCAATCAAACAAATAAACTTCCAGTTTAATAAATTGGCTGCAGAAACATCTGATCAGTATTTCATTTTTTGTTATTTATGTAGCATTTTCTCTATAGGAAAATCAGTGTTATCAGTATGTAAATAATGAGAAAGATGAAACATGCAGATATAAAGAAGAGAAATATGCAGTTGTGAAGAAATAACAATTCCACTTACAAAAAAATGTATTTATTTTTCTTTGTTTACATATTTATTTATTTTGTGACACCACATATAAATAGTTCTCTATTTGGCATTAAGAGCTCAGAATTTATTAGGTACACTTCCAGACATAAATGCATTTCATAATCTATTATTATTTATTAAATATGTTCTTCCAGATTCAAACAACTGCTTTGTGTTTCAAAACTGAACCAATATTAATGATACAGTAGAACCCGCTTATAAGGTTCCCGTTTAAAAGGTTTTCCCGCCTATAATGCACGATTTTTCTAGTCCCGAATGTTTCTCCATAAGAACAATAACAAACATTCCCGGAAATAAGGTTTTCATTTTCCCACGAATAATGCACATTGTGAAGGAAGCACACTGGGAAAGGAAAACTTCAATGGAAAAGATGCTCAACTTACACTGCTTTTCAGACAAAGTTGTAGTTTTTATCCCAAGCTCCACCCTGCTGAGATAATCTACCAGCTTGACATTGACGAGGGTCAGTCGGCCTGCAAAGGGGAGGAGTGAATGTTTTTACAGCCGCCTGGGGCAGGTAGGCATGTCTGGAGCTGCAGCTGTGGTTTTGCCGCCCGGAGGTTGTCGCCCCTCCCCCTCCTCTTCATGGCAGTGGCCCGTGGTGCCGTGTTCCAGGTAGATGTCCCAGCCCGCTTTCCTTGTCTTTTCTCCCCCCCCCCCCCCGCTTTGTTAGGCCTACAAGACTCATGCCTTGCACACACCAGTGGAAGGCTGTTTAATAGGAGGGTGACAGACCCTAACATAACACAAATACAGTGTGGATTTTCTGTCTCGAAAAATTAATGTTTCTGTGGCTTTCTAATTTTGACATGTGTAACAATGTCATAAATTATCACGAGCCCGGCAGGGGGGGAGGGGGGAGTCGGGCAGCTGTATGTACCACACCACAGCTGATAGTCTTTTTGGAAGAACTTCACACTTTCTTTGTTAGCAGTGAAAGTGGCTCAACTCTCTTGCTCTGAGGCCCTAATACCACCACAATCTAGCAAGTTTACTATCTAGCCTGACATTGACAAGGGTCCTTGAAGGAGGAAAGGGAAGAGGTCAAATGTTGATAGGCATCCATTGACATCACTGTGCGGTGGTGGTGCCAAAAGGGACTGGATATATGGAGTATGATAGTTTTTAAAAAGTTTGTAGGTATCCAAATGTATAATGATTACTTTCTTACAGATTTTGATATTTCAGTTTTTCAGCAGTACAAGATTAGGATATGTTTTATTCCTATGCTCAGTGTCTAGTAGGCATACATTTTTTTGGCAGTAACAGTACAAACGAGTTGAATATACTTGAAAACTGTAGCCTATTATATATATTTTTTAATCCTTCAGCTCCGATTGTTCTTCGAAATTCCTTCGCATAATGCAAGCTTCGCTTCGACTTCGCTTCACATTTAAAAAACGACCTTTGCACATGCCCAGTTAATATTTATGTAGTGAAAATTAATTCATCCTTGAAACAGTTTTAGTGAAAAATTAAAATGAGTGCCTCTAAGAAAAAACAAACATTTTCATTAGCTGAAAAGTTAATCTTAATCAAGCACGTGGACCGTAATCCGGGTAGAACACGCACAGCAATTCCTCGGAATTTGGAAATCCCAGTGACTACTCTGAATCGAATCATTGATGCAACCAGGAGACAAACTGCCACGAACAATTGTGCTTGTTTTGCATGTACAGTAATCTTTTGCTCGTATACTTATTTTATGATTTTGCAACCAGGAGATAAAATTTCTTAAAAGATTATGTATTTAAAAGAAATATTTGTTTTGTTCATTATGTAAAGTTGTGTGTTTATTACGGTGCATAATTTTATATCTTTTGGTGTCCAGATTCTTGAATTTTTGTGTTTCCCTCTTATAAGGTTTTCCTGCTTATAGTGTCACTTTCTTGTGGACCCCTGAAGAACCTTATAAGAGGGTTCCACTGTATGAACAGGAAATGAAAAGTACAGTATGACCTTTCTAAAAAATACTCTCATAATTTTCAGAAGTAAGTTTGTTGTTTAGGGAAGGTAGTTATAAATGTTTAGGGAAATTTTGAACTGATTTTGACCCACCTTCGACCCATATGTCAAAATATGCAATGTTTTGCATGAGGTCTGTGTTTGTCTGTAGCATGAAAATTACACATTTTTCTTCTTCTTTTTCTTATTAAATGTAATTTTATTTTAATAAGCAGGCGTCTTCAGAAAAAAATGATACTCAAGAAGCATATACCTAGCCTTCCCCTTGTCTCCCAAAATGTTAAAAATATTGAGCGGCATGAGGTTTTACCAAGTGTTGTAAGTCATTGTTCAATCGTCTCTGGCAGTAAAATCAACATGATTTTTGCCTGTAATATTATTTAACTTGGTAGTCAAACGTCTTAATAAAATTGTAATGTTGCAAGTAATTGTATTTGATATATACAGAAAAAATTAGTTTTTCTATACTTTTGGGGATTGGTATAATTTATTCAGTGTTTGGAACTTGGTGGTTATATCAGCTTGTACTTATTTTATATATTTTAGATTTTCAAAGTTTATAATTTCATTTCAAGTCATTTGACAGTAGCAGTGATCATCGTAAGGTGATGTAACACTTTTTTTTTTATTAGTAATTAAGGACACGTAGTTGGCTGTTGTAATATGATGCAATATAAGTGGGATGACAAGGGTCGTGCTGTGCCAACGTGATGAGATACACGCCAGTGTCGCGAGGGGTGTTGTGTTATTTTTATATATGAACGCATCATGCGATGCCTTGATTGGGCAGTTTTTGGTGGTGCAATAAAGCTTTCTGAAGATACTTGTAGTAGGCGCAGCCTTTGTCGGTCCAGTCTATCACAGTGACAGTAACAGAATAGGGCGGAAGATGGTGGACGCTTGAAGATACAGATTACGTGAGTCGCAATTGTAACTCACACCAGCAGCGCCCGTGACCTATTTTTCTTTTACATTATATTTCGGATTAACTGGAAAACTACTGAATTCTTTCCACCGGTGTGAGGGGTCAGTTAGGTGCTGGGAGAGTCTTTATTGTATCTCCTCCCCCCTGAACTGCATAGAGTAATAAAACTCAGTTGAACTGTTTTTCCGGCTCTTCTGATTATTTACTTTTGGTACCATTATAAACTTGAGTCTGAGTGTTCAGATTCAGTTGAGTTAGGCGAGCTAGTGTTCGACTTGTGCCGAACCTGGCACGTCTCATAACATTACAGAATGACACCCCAGGCATGTGAACATGACTTCCCCTTGTTGTCACAAATGTTTGAATATCATGTTGTGTCAGAGAAGGAAATTTGTATTCAGTGGCGCCTTGCACAAAAATTGGAGGATTTGTTTCTGAAATATTTATTAAATCAATAGACACACATCTTCTGAATAAACTGGTATTCTGGAGGGGCACACACAAAACCTGTTTGTCACCAAATAATGTGCAAGCGCCGAACACCCGTAACTCACGGCGAGTGCCACGTTTAGTTATTAATTAATGAAGGTCGTTAAAGAAACTAATTTTAATGACAGTATTTATTTTCTTCCGTCAAGAATTATGGTTTAAAATGAAATACTACCATTCACTACAAAATATAATGTAGAGGTTTGACAATTTTTGATTACCGTGAAGTAATGTGACTCCACACACGCTGGTCAGGTCGGGAGGAGGGGAAGGCAGCTGGTTTGCCTCCCCTCTGCCAGCTGACTGCGTGTCCGATCAATAACTTTGCCACGCATCTACAGACCACACCCATGGACTGCTCGCGTGTTCAGTATTAATTATTTGTATCTACGTAAATGCTTACACCATTGCAGTGGACATTTTTATATGTCTGCAGATATTGTTACCATCTTAGTATCATGGACATATGTGGTGTTTTGCACAACTCTACCAAATTAAATACTGAATTCAAATATACATGTTGCTTCAAAACACTTTTAACATGCAAAAAAGTTTAATTTTTACTGTTAGTAAAACAAAGTGTTCTATCATTTATGTTGTTTACGGTAACAGTGGTTACGTGTTCCGTTTTTATTTATTGTGTAAACACATCAGACTTGTGTGTGTAAATGTAAACATTAAATGAAATCACGTGACAATGTTTACATCGAAATGAGACAGAAGGATACGCAAACAGACAAAAGAAGAAACCACAAAGCGCTTGTGAAAGTGCTCTTTTTACCGTAAATAGTCTACATATAGTGCGACAAGCTAGCTGTCATTCCACTCATTTTAATGAAATCATAAGTCCGTATAAAAGTTTTGGGTCATGAACAATTGTGGTAACAAAGTCAAGCCAAAAACGTTATCAAATCGTATTCCTAAAAACTAAGTAGACAGACAGTAATGAAAATTTAAGACAAATCCAAGTTGTAATAATGCAAGCAAAGCGAGAAGGCAAGCGAGCGAGAGCACAGTGGCAGGACAAACACATGACGGTAGTCGCGCGCGAAAACATTTGGCCGCTTGAGGGTAGAAGGCAGGCAGAGTAAATAGGTGTAGGCTAATGCTAATGGCTCAGGGGGTGGTATCAACATTTAAATATGCACTATGTCCAGTACAGTGCTCACCAAGAGAAATGCAATGTACAGCAACCGAAAAAAGTGCAACAAATTTATTTTTCAACAGATTTCCCTCAAATTGTTAAAAAAAAATTTATGGTTTCTCACAAATGAGTAGCTATAGAAAGATGGTTGCTATTAATGATGCTGGCATATAGAGATTCTGCTGTACCAACATTGTTAAAGCTGGATATATATATATATATGTATGTATATATATATGTGTGTGTATATATATATATATATATATATATATATACACATAGAGGCACCTAACATTACATGGTTATACTGTAGTTATATTATAATGTCATTATTTTAAATTAACATGAAACACTTTTCTTTTAATGCAGCAAGGAAATTAACAGGTAAGTTTTGTACTATTTCCATATCCAACCCTAACTTCTTACTCTAAGTTTTCCCAGTAAATTGCTAACACTATAACAGTTCTATTGGAATCCATCCAGATTTGGATGATTCCCAGCAAGTGGGGGGGCAGGTAGGAACATTCCCACGACAGTTCTTGGATGTACATATAACTTGCAATCGCCTGCTCATTCAGTTGGACACTTCTGGGTTGGTTGTAATGCTCTACGATAGCACAGTACAGCGAACATATCTGGTCAGCCAGCATCTTGTGCCGATATGAGCTCTGGCCAATCAAGATGGTAAAAGTAGGCACACTTTTGGACGGATTCCTCGAGGGTGGCTCATAGGATCAGTGCCTTTGCAAATCATCACGGGCTAACATTGTAGAGTAGGTTGCTGCAATGTTGCTTGCACCCCACGGCAAGGCACCCCAACCCACCTGGTTGGGTAAGAATCTGCACCAGTTTGGAGATAGTTTGGTTGGTCAAGCGACAACCAATGCTGTTGCATGCCGAGGAAAGGGCCCACGTGTCCCGTTATTTATTCCCTCAGCCATCCTTGTCTACCACAACAAGAGGATGTATTGTGGGAAAGGGGAACAGGGTAGTCTGCTGTGGGATACGCACACAGTAACCTGGGTTCCAAGTGGAAGGTGTTGTTGCTTTTCAAAGTAATGTGTCAGTGCCCAATCTACCATGCCTGTCTGGTGGTCTGTCCTCAAAGAGCTTGGTGGAAATGCAGGCCCACAATTGTTCTGCCTGCCAGATCTAATACCATGGCAGANTGGTCTGTCCTCAAAGAGCTTGGTGGAAATGCAGGCCCACAATTGTTCTGCCTGCCAGATCTAATACCATGGCAGAGGTGCTTCAGTACTGGCAGGAACAGTGACAGCTCATTTGGTGCAAGGCCAGAGCCATATTACCATCATTACATACTCGGGTAATAATGCATGTTCCTGTGTGTAACTCCCTCCCCTTTTTTTCATCATGGTTTACTGGCAAAAAAATTTGGGACAAGTTTGCGATGGTAACAATAGTCCCTTGCCTGGTAGATTGTCTACACGACACTTCCTTTCCCCTGCCGCCAACGAACTCATGGCTATAGCAGAGATGCACGCCAACGTTGTTAGAAACAAAGTAGGAAACTGTTAGCGGGCTGAAGTGAGTCTGTGTCTTTCATGTTAGTTCACTAGTTAGTTAAAGTTGTTCATTTTTTATAGACAATTAGTTAATTTACAGTAGAAAAAAATTGTAATTTTAGTGTATTTAACCATATTTATGCTGAAGGTGTGACTTGCCGTTAGTGACCTTTAATGTTTAAATATTTCATCCGGTTGTATGTGTGTGTGTCACACTGAAATTGTTCCAGTTGACAGCTTCTGCTCACTCGTGTTATTGATTGACCCGCATGAGCCTGGCAGGCAGCAGCATGCTTTGCTGGGAGGCAACAAATATAATGCCCACCCTATTTCTAAGGTGCCAATTTTCAGAAAAAGGGGTATTTATTTATAGTAAATACTGTGTGAAGTAGCAGAGGGCAGGTAGGAATCAGCAGAGTTGGGATTACTGCCGCCTGCCTGCAGAACCTTTCCGAGAGCTCCATCTACCTCTGAGGCCACTACTTAAGACAAGACCATGTGGTAGGATTAACTAATCAGAGTAGCATCCCATGTGAGACATGTACCAATAGAGAGCAGATACATACTCGGATTGCATACGAGAGGGTGGCCATACAAGTGTGTTGCCACAGAGAGTACTGCAATACACACAAAGGGACTACCTAGTGGCCAAGAGACGTGACTTGCAGGACGGATGAGTTAGCCTTACATGATGTTATAATAAATGAACTATTACTTCAGACATACATCGCAGATATTTTGAGTATCTCACAGAAAAAACATAATGTAACAAATAAACACACATACACTACATGGGCTTGAGTTTTTGTGTCTGTCATATTCTGGATTGCCTACGGCATATAAGGAAGTTCTGTTAGGGTATATGTCAAAAATAATAGTTTCAATCAATTACTCAGTACATTACAAGAATAATTAAAATACCACAACATATTATGTACATTAACATTTAATTAAAAGTATAGGTAGCGGTGGAACTTAGTTTATTCTTTTTTCATCAACATCTTGTTTCATCTAATATGTAATTGGTGTAGCAATTTTGTTTGTCTTTTTAATTGTTTTTTTTATCTCTTGCTCAGAGCATAGATTAATAGTCATTAGACCTGCAATATAGTTAATTTTTACCTGTTGTGAAACCAAGCAAGACATCACATAGATAATACACAGGAGTCTCATTCGAGATGACTTGGGTTTGATTTCTGATCAATTAACCTGAATTTAAGTTTTTTATTGTTTCGTGGAGTTACTCAAAATAAATACAGGGATGGTTCTCACATGCACGCCTAAATCAATTCCTTCCTCACTTGGTCAGAGCACATTGTTCTCTTTCTAAAGAATTTGTTTTTCATGAGACATTAAACCACACGTAATGGAAATTCACATAATGTTCTAAAAGGAGAAACTGAGAAGGGCTTTTAAAATAGCAAAATCAATTATGACCCAATTGTATGAAGAACAGTTTTACTTAGTATGTTATAAAGTGGTGTCTATCCAGCAGATTACATATTTTATTCAAAAAACTTTACTTTTATGACACCAGTTGTTGGACATAAAGTAGTGTGTTGTCAGTGGACACCACATCATCAGAGGTCAAGCAACTTATCTCTTTTGCTACCATTTTGTCATCATAGGCTGAGGGAAACAGGAACAGTGATGTTTCTTTCTGTCAGTGGGAAAGGAATACGTACTTCATAATATATCAGATTCATTAATTACTTTTGGGGAGCATAACAAACTTGAATCCTTGCATTCATGTTATTGTTATAAAAACTTCTTTAGTCTTAATTATGCTTGGCATTAAAATATAAATATTGTAAATAAATAAAATAAATTCTTTTGGAATTCAGACTTCCAAAATAAATTATGCCTAAGTCATGAAATTTTATTTTTGTTCTTAAAATGTTAAGTAACGAAATGTTTTTCTGTGAGATCAGACGCTCTGGAGTGCAAGCGGGCCGTCAAGTGGCTGTGCGACTACATAGTGTACCAGTGTTGGCGTCCGCCGCCAGCTCACTCCAAGGACTTGCACTCCACCATCGTGGCAGCTTTCCAGTGCGCGGGTGTGTGGTTGGTGGCTCACCCGTACCTGTTGCAGGACAAGGACAGTCTCACAACTGTACTGGAAGTTGTCGAGGTTGGCATCTCTGGCTCCAAGTCCCAGGTGTGTCATACTTTCAAGTCACATTCATGCACAATCTACTGAATCGCTTACTCTCCTGTACATAAATTATCTTCAGGATAACTTGGCTGTTTGGAGAAGTTAGCTAGTGTTACCTGAAGTTCATACTTTACAACACTTATAATCAGCATTATGTGCGAATTAAATTTACATCACACATACAAAAAAAGTATTTGCACAGCAAACTCCATTGACATTTAAGCGTATTGCCACTCAATAAAACTCCTGTCACAGATGTGGCAAAATTGACAACCAGCAAACCAAACCTGAAGTTTATGTTTTAACATGAGTAGAAAGTCAAAGTGCACAAGTGTGTGTGGAAGTATGGGGATGACCACAGACTGTGTATCAAAGCTCTTACCAACATGACCTAAGCTTACCATGCACTTTTCTCATGACAAATACCTACACTTCCCACTCTCCCTCCATGTTACTACACCCAAATACAAGCCTTATATCAAATTAAATTTCTAGATCGATGAAGATCTCATGAATTACCAGCTGGCCTATTGTATTCTCTGTCTTATGTAACTTGGCAAGATTTTGACAGTTTGATGAAAGTAGGGCCAATGTTTACTTTTTGTTTATGTAGCCTTTCGCAATCAGCTGGTACGTCAAGTGGAGGTTGTATATTTTATCAACATGCTGTCACCTAATGCACTTGCCATTGCACTGTAATGGTAAACAAATTTTAAGGTATTTTAGACTGACATCTGTGGGAAAAAAATTTTTGTTGGTTATAAAAGTAAAAATATAAAACCTTGCAAAAAATTTGAGATTTTTTAACTTTTTTTTTAATTTATCCGAGACAGTTAACTTGGGTTAACATTTGCAAAACGATAATTGTAGTTCTTATCATACTTTGGAAGTTACAGCTAATACAGGATGAGTATAAAAGAATACCCCAACTTTGAAGGTCTATAATATCAAAACCAAACAACCTACAACCTTGATTGACCAATCAAATGAACCGTGGAACCGTGAAGTTTGTTTGCCATATATTCATAAAAACGATTGAACAAGTATGCAATTGTTAAGTTTGTGAGGGGTTAAAGTCAAAATTAGTCACATGAGTCAATTCATGGGAACCATTTGACTGTATTTAACAAATATAACATGTAATTTTACCACTAAAGTCATGGAAAAACAGCCTAAGTAAATTTTTAGTGCAGTTTTTCAGTATAGGGTTTACGGTATGTGTCAGAATCGGTCCAAATTTCAATAACAGCTCCTTCGGAGTAAATTTAACATTATTCCCACAACACTTTAAAGTACATAACGTCCATTTTTTGGGAACCGTGAAAGGTTGTAATTTTGAGAGTTTATTGTGTTATGAATGAAAGTGTGCCATGTGACGATTTCCATGAATTATTAATATTTCCAGGCTTTACATTTATGGTAATGGTAATGTCCATTTATGCTACTGCGTAAGACCACAAGTACCATCTTTTTAAAGACAATTAACCAAATTTGCTTGCTGTAATAAAGGGTGCTCCTTACTGAAGTGTCGTAATCTTACGAACTCAAAGTTTTTGGCAGTGTCACAATATATAACAGGTTACAGAAGTGAGCAAGTATTTCCTTGGGAAATGGTTCATGTAAAATATGTATTACAAAACGACACGCCACTACTGAAAAATACTGTAAGAGTGATGATGTCTAAAGCATTGCTTCATAATAAAATTATGTTTTTTTGGCTTGTATGCACATACATTTTTGAGTTGTGCGAAAATTTAAACTTGTTTCCTTTTATACATACTTTTATACATCCACATTATGATTTTCTGACTAATATTTTATTTTATACATGCTTTCTTATTTTTACTTTTATAACCTAGCTATTTTTGAGAAAGAAGTTAATCTACAAACACCACAAACATTGTTTATCAGTAGAAAAACAAGTCAATCAGCTGATGACAGCATGTTAGTAAACAATACAATTTCTACTTGACCCAACAGCTTCTAATGTTGCACCATCTGGGATGACGGCGGGACGATTACAACTCGGTTAGCTCAATCGGTAGAAACATGCAACGTTAAAGGTGCCAAACAAATATAAACAGAAAGTCACGTTTTTTGTTTATTTTACTCTGTACTTTTATTTATCATTCTAATGAAACAGTTCACATACAAGCTTCCGGTATGCAGGGTCACGAACAACTTCACACACAAACAAACAGAGAGCAGCGCCACAGCAGTTAAGTAGTAGCCACGTCACATATAACTTGCATCGCAAGAGAAAATATAAAGGCAGCGAGCTCCCACACCGGCGGAGAAATAAACGAGCAGGATAAAGTTTGCCGGTGTGGGGGTTATTTGCCATGCCCGACGCGGCCTCGGCGAGTACTGGTTGTCTACTGATATCTGTATACCACTTCGGCGAGTGGTAGGCACACGGGGTTTCTGGGTTTTGTCTCAGCGTGCCTATTCCCACTCCTGGCCCCAGGGTACCAAAACGTAACCAAATAAGGGCATTGCGTGGGCTGGCATCCCTTCACCACGCCACGCCGATGAACTGCGTAGCCAACTGAACTGCGCCGTCAGTAAAAAATAATCAAACCTAGAACAAAAACTGTTGAATGCAGTTTGGAAAGCTTCTATCTACTAATGCTGACACGTAACAAAAACTAAGATTTTGAAAAAGCAAACGTATGACCGACAAACAAACTACCACTGCTTTAATTTTGAATCCCGATAAAAATATTACGAAGCCTCGCAAAACAAAAGAAATTTAACCAAGTATTCCGATAATTAATATATTGCATCATTACAAGCTGACAGTGGTGGTGTACATAAGTAAAAAGTAAATGATGGCACTGCTTTCA
>NQII01010465.1:0-16690 GCA_002778355.1 Clitarchus hookeri
ACCACCTTGTTTATATGCGAGTCGGAGACATTTATTTACTTGTTCCTTCAAAATGAGGTTCTAGTTTCTCTTTTGACTTGCTGGGGCGTGATTGGTCCTTCCTATCGTTAGTTGTTCCCTAATGGCCCAAAGCCGTCCAGTGCGTTACAGACATAGTGTAGACTAATTACTGGAGATCTGCGAAATTTGCGTTATTATTTAGCAACAAGCTAGTCTTCACTTCTCTGTACACGCCTGAGCAAAATGCGTGATTACAATGGCTGATGGCCTTTACGTGGAGTCATGCATCTCTTTGATCGCATTGCAGAGGGTTGGTCAGTCTACCCTTTCAACTTTTGTTATTGGCTTGAAAGAGGTATTTACGTCGCGCTACACGAACTGTCAGCCAATGACAGCTACATGAAGTTTGGTCTGCTACCGGATAAAAACGCGAATTTTTCACGTCTCTACCAACGACGTAAGCATTACAAACACGCAGGTGTTTGAAGTCTATTCTGCCTTCTAATAATAACGCGAATTTTTCAGATCTGCGAAGGTTAGTCTTGTAGTAATTTCGATAGTGTGTTTATTTTCTCAGCGTGCCTGCCATTATCGGAACCGTTAACTGAGTAGCGGTGGTGATGCACGAGCGGTTGCCCTCGGGCCGCGTGCTTCACGTCGGAAGTTACGAACCAGGCGCCAGGTGGTGACCCGTGACTCGCGTTCTGATCGATAGTGACAGGCACAGGCGAGGCGGTTGAATCACGGGAACTGAGATTGTCGGTAAGCTGCGACGCTTCACCTGATTCCTCGGGGAACAACTTCATCTGACAGCGTTCAGTCCCCGAACCGCGCGGGCACGACCTGGGTCATCCATTTCCACCGTTCGCACACGCCTCACGGACAACCGTCGCTACTCCTGAGACGGGGCCTCGGTGGCTGAGCGGTTAGACTGCTCGCCTCCCACCAAGGGGATCCGGGCTCAACCCCGGGCCGGTTCACTCCGGGTTTTAGCAATTTGGAATCGTGCCGGACGATGCCGCTGGTGGGTGGGTTTTCTCGGGGAACACCTGTTTTCCCCTCTCCATTCTCATCTCATCTCAACCTCATCGGTTTTCAAGACATCGTTGACAAGAGCCGTCCAAATCTCTCAACTCAACTACTCCTGAAAGAACTTAAGGATTCGTGATTTTGAAGTAGCGACACGCTTAATTTTCGCGAAATTAATACCATGCAGGATAGATTTCAACTTCATACATGCATACCTGCAGTTGATTTCGTGACGGANTGATGCTGCTGGTGGGTGGGTTTTCTCGGGGAACACCTGTTTTCCCCTCTCCATTCTCATCTCATCTCAACCTCATCGGTTCTCAAGACATCGTTGACAAGAGCCGTCCAAATCTCTCAACTCAACTACTCCTGAAAGAACTTAAGGATTCGTGATTTTGAAGTAGCGACACGCTTAATTTTCGCGAAATTAATACCATGCAGGATAGATTTCAACTTCATACATGCATACCTGCAGTTGATTTCGTGACGGACCATAACGATAACGTGCCAAATACTGTGAAGATATCTGCTGGAAAGNGACGATAACGTGCCAAATACTGTGAAGATATCTGCTGGAAAGAGTTTGGAGGGGGAGGGGGGCTTGTTTTTAAGTGTCCAGTACGATCACGTGATGGGTCCTAACCGCCATGAATAAATTCCACGAACACCCTAAATTTCTGTGAATTCATTTGTCGGTAGGTTAAACTTCACACTCATTTATTTGTTGCACCTCTTATTCTGTAGGCTACATGATCCCGTAACGCTGCTAACAAAATTGTATTGATGGTTTTCCGGCCTGCGGGCGTAACGAGCCAATTACTATTAAAAATAATTGATTGAAGTCTAAGAGTGACTCTGAATGAATCTGCAAAATTTCCGGGTCATCCAATAATAATTCATTTCAGAGTTAAGTTCGCTAATTATTGAAGATAATTCTGTTAAAACACGTCACGCGAATGATAAAAAAAATGTGCGGTACTTCAGTCATGATTAGTTAAGATAAATCAACTTATTTTTCAGATAAGTTCTATTCGATAAGAAATACGCCTCTGCTAATCACGTGCATTTTTTGTTCTTCTGAAGAAAAAAAAAACAGGTGTTTAGTAAACTAAATTTAGATAGTGTAATAACGGGCCCCTGATAACAGAAAGGAGCCCACTTACATATTCCACGAAGAGAGAAGCAGAGCTTGTGGTTGTGGTTGATGCACTGTTGTACCTTTAAAGTTTAATGACAATGGCAATGCAAGGTTTATGTGAGTAATGAAGTGAACTTTATCCAGTGCCTAAGGGGCCACGGTGGTGTAGTGGTTAGACAACTAGCCTCCCACCTAGGCCAATCGGGTTCCATTCCCGGCGGGCCAGAGTCTTCTGTGTTCATTGCGGCTATTATCTTTGTCGAGTTTTGATTTTTACTGTCCTGCTGTGTCTTCCGAAATATTTTTTTCTTTTTACTGGTGTCGGTTTTAGTATGTGTCGTTTCTCTATTGGGTTTTTTGGTTGTGTTTTAATTATTTTACATAAGTTGGTTCCTTAATAATGTGTTCCTGATTTGTGTTTATTGTGGTTGTTGTCCATGTTTCTTATCCAGTTTGTTGTATTTCGCTCGTTGGTTCATGTTATATTGACTGCTAGGTTCTTTTACAGTTGCTAGCTTTTTGTCGCTCATTTTATGGAATTTGTTTGGCTTTCAGTTTCATTGTTTTGTTCTTAGGTTTATTTGTTTTTGGCATTGGATAGCCTACATTCAATTTAAATACTCACGGAAAACTTTCATAGAGGTTAATTAAAAGCGGTTAGTGATGCGTTAATATTTACCACTAGAGGAACTGTTGGTCTCTGAACTCTCATTTACCACCGCCCTACGGGACACCACACCGGACAAGCTTACTGAGCTGCCTGCAGATATGTAACTAACACTTAGATATTTCCCTACAAGGAACTAAGTCAGTCATTAGTTGTTACAAGAAAACGAAAAGAACACCAGATAAATAATTTAAACAATAGAACAACGGGGACGTAATAAATACGTAAATAAATATATGTATGTATGCATGTATGTATAACACTGACACAGCCAGAGAATAGTAAGCTACACAGAAGTTAAATGGCGTGGCTGTGCCTTTGATATAGGCATGTCCATTCGTTGGTAGGCTGCGCGAGGCTCTGGAAGTTGGGCCTTTTGTGTCTTAGGCTACTGCGTAGTGCGAAAGATTCCCTACTGGTTGAATCTGATGAATAAGTTACCAGGTGATAATTGGCGAATGGCGTTCCAATGACATTTTGATGACGCATGCGGGCGGAGTTAGCGGTAGAAAGAGCTGTTTCTCTTCTGTATTCTGTGGCACGACGATGGCAACACAGACGAACATGGCCGACTTCAGACTTCAATCGACGAAAACCGTTGCGACGTTTGAAAATAGAACCTACTCCCTTCTTCGGGCATAAACGCATATATAGATTAAGATACATAAAAATATGAACATGTTTTAATTAAATAGATATTTTGTCTTTCTTTTTTGGTTTAGCGTCTCATATGTGCAAATAAAGCTCAGTTTTGAGGTTATGTTTTCCTCCGAGCGTCTCTAGCTACTTTTCTCGGCCATTGTCGCTCAACGACTGTCTTTCGACTGTGTGCATTTTGCTGTTTCCACCGTAGTGGGACTATAAGGTAGAGTACGTAGGCCAGCTGCGCAGTAACCACTCGCCATGTTCCAACATTTTACATATTTTGTCAAATCAAAAACAATGTGATTAAGAACTGAAGACATAACACTTTATGTGTACCTACTTTATTTGAAACGTTTGTCAACTATAATTTATTCAAACTAGTGAAAGTATTTTATTCATGTGAAAAGGGGTGTCTGTTGAAAGATCAGTCGTAAACAAACACACACATCAATGCNTAGTGAAAGTATTTTATTCATGTGAAAAGGGGTGTCTGTTGAAAGATCAGTCGTAAACAAACACACACATCAATGCTGTCCAAGTGACTTTGACGGTTGTATTGTATTGGCGATGGGTGACTCAATGTTGTGGACATGAGCAGAAGAGGAAATTTGGTCCGCCTCCTCTTTGGTCTACGGTTTCCGCCATTGCTCGCAGACCTAAGGGAAAAATACGTTAATCGCCACACCGATGAAAATTCCCGTACGTCCACTGAAGTTTTTACGGGCGGGTATTGTTGATAAAAAGAAACGCTGTCTGCTTCGCCGCTGCAACAATAAAAATTTTCCAGCGGCAGTTAGGAAATTGCCGCCACTTACACCTTTACGTTCCGACATCGAAAAGTAGCACAAACCACCTTTCAACGGGCATTTCAAACTTTCTAACGTTATCATAAACTGCCAAGTCGCGTGCTTCGCTAACATATGAATAATTTGTTTAACCCAGTTCTTTGCAAGCAAAGTTTATAAGAGAATGGTAATATAAATGGGTTATCAGTAGGGGCAGTGATATTTCGCGAAAAGATTTCGAGACAAGATACAGTCCAAAGCACTGTTGGGTCGTCCAGCTTCTTTGATTGGCTAAATAATGTTCTGACACGTGTTAACAGTTTGCGCACGAACCACGAAGGTTCAGTGTCGGAGTTACTTAGTCCCGAGTGGCTTGGTCAAAGACGGACACGGCACCAGCAGTCAATGGAGGTATAACAACAGCTGAGGTGTGTATATAGTATTGGAGTCTACGGTGTGCTCCGAATTTTACGCGAAAAGTCACTGGCCCTAGTTATCATATATTATTCTTTCGTCTTCAAATCCCTCTTAATAATAAGCATTTTAGACTTTTTTATTTTATATTTTATCAGGTGAAATTAAATTTTTTCTGTAGTCCCAGTTCATGAACCACAAGTAAAGGGGAAAATCTACTAAACTGATGGAGTTCCGCAAATTTACGGAAGGCAGAGCATAGTAAACGAAATCGAACCCTGCTATAAATAGTCGTGGCCATTCAGTGAACTTTTCATCCTCGTTTAGGTCACTTACTATAAATTTAGCATAGTATCTGCCATAATTTCTAATGATAAACACCAGGAGGGAGGGTGGCGGAATGCATCCTTAGGTGGATATATGTTCGTTTGTAGCCTTTTCGCTCAATAAATAGGTATACAGTGGCCTTTTTCTGCTATTCTAATTAATAATTTGCAACAAATTTCCAGCAAGAAGTAAAGAAAAACCTCTCAGTAGGGACACCCGAATTTCGCGGAAAGATTTCCGCACATGCTATCTTTCAATACCTGCGGGCGTGCCAGCAGTTATTATTTTGCTTATTGGCGGAGTGTCTTTGTGAGAAGACATTTTATTACTTGGCCGGCCAATCAGAATTAGGTAACCCCGATAATGTTCGTCTGTGGTTCGCGGGCAGACATTCAAGACGTGTAACGCCTAGATCGTCCAATCAAGAAAATGGATCTGAGCTAAAGTGTTATGAAGTACAACTGGTAGTGAAATATTTTCGCGAAATTCGGGTATACCCTACCTTTCAGTAATACGAAAATACAGTTCCGATAAATTCGCCTCTACCTCCCAACTGCCCCTTGTAGTCTACCAACAGGTGTTACGTCAAGGCACAGAACTGATTAAGTTGAAAGGTTTTGGTCGCAGATCAATAACAGTGTATTGAGCGTCGGTGAGAGTGAAATGAAGCGAAGATGGAGCAACTGAAGAAGATATAAAATGTTCCTTCCCCGTTACCAGGCTGCTGGCTGCGGACGAGCCAGCAGCCATATTGGATGACGTCACGCCGCCCTTTTTTTCTCTCGGAATTTCCCTTTTTTTCCTTTAAAGACGCTCAAAACTTCCCGAATTTCCCTCTAAACCTCCAAAATTTTCCGAAAATAGCTCGACTTCACAATGTGGCTAAATGACTCCATCATAGGGATGTGAAGTTGGTAGTCATCCTGAAATTCACGCTCTGTAATTCGATGTTAGCACCATCCATTTTGTCTGAAGAATGTTCGAGCTCATTGCCCCATCATGCAACTCCATGCACTACTTTGTTACAAGGATATATTCTACGAACCATGCCAACTACGCATATGCTAAGGACAGCAATACCAATCACACACACGCATATGCTAATTGTACATATACTAATCGCACTTATGCTAATCGCGCACACGTCAATCACCCCACCACCTTGCCTACGTCCCGCCATCTTGGATTCCCATCGCCAAACTACCACTCATGCCAGTTAGAGCATAGCTTCAAGGTGGTACGACTAAGACGCCTTAATCCCTCTTATAAGCATAGTTGGCCACCATTTCCGATACGTTTAATATAAAGTTGCCAAATTCATAAGATAGGCATCACTCCCGAGGTCGAATAGAGTGGCATACTCAATTAAGCCTAAGCCCTCTTATAAGCATAGTTGGCTGCCATTTCCAAACCGTTAGTCACCAAATTAATAACATAGACATCATTTTTGAAGTAGAATAGGGCGATAGAGTCAATTCACCTTAAGCCCTTGTATAAACATAGTCGGCTGCCATTTCCCATCTGCTGATACTATAGTCATCAAATTTAAATCATATGCATTCACCAACATAGAACAGGGCAGCATGGTCAATTATTGCAATTCATCTACTTATAAACATAGTTACCTTTCATTTCCTATCCGCGAAAGCCACAAACGTCAAATCCATACCACTGGTATTATTCCTGGATGAAATCAAGTGATAAGAATAATCAGGACCTGAAGTCCTGTTATAAGCATTGTATGGCGTCATTTCTGAACTATTTAAGTTCTGCTAGCATGTAACAGTCAGCCATACATGTAAAGAAAATAAAGTCAGGTATACATACAAGTGAGTTGCAAGCATGTCGTAGTAGTAGTTATGCATGTAGGAGTGTATATGGGTCCTGACATAGCACACATACGCGCTGGTCTGCGCGCCCTCGGCAATCACTCCACCCACCCCCACGCTCGTAGTCTGCTACCACAAGTGATATATAAATATACATAAATAAATGTTAGCACGGGTAACATTCAACAACCATCCCTACACGAAAATTTTAAGGTATACACAATCACTCTGCGAGCATGATTCGAATATGTAGCTGCAGGAAACAGCAAAATATATATGTATAGTAAAATAAATAAACACCATCAGCCCAACACAAGGGCTAGCATCGCGAGGCCTCGTTAGCATGGGTAATCCTTAACAACAACCACTCATACATTGGAAAAAATTAATGTGGATACAATTGCATCAGAGCAAGGTGTAGGTGTCGCCAGTTACATTGAAACATGTACGAATTAATATAAATAGACAGGTAACAGGTAACTGTGAATCACGACAAATCGTGCTTTTATTTTTTAACGAGGCGCTCTTAGCCACGGGGCCATCCCGCACCCCGGCCTCCCACTAGGCGGGAGAGAGGGATCACGCCCTCTCATCGCAGCCATGACAGCGCTCACCATTATTGATAAGACCCCTCTGCCCCAATCTGTACACAGATTGCACCAAGCAAGCCCCGATCTTATATAACAGATCGCCCTAGGCATGTCCTTCCATAAGGCTTGAGACTCTAGCACTCAAATTACCAAGCGTATGGTATGGCCGGTGCACTATCCAAACACCTGACGTGATCTCGGGCACGTCCCCGGAACTGTCCAGTTCAACGTCCGGTTCCATTAGCAAGAGGGGGGATCTCTCCGGAACCTCCTCCAGCATACAGAGTTAACCACTGCCAGCACGAGTCCAACCTCAGTTGATCCGAAGTCCAAGGCAAAACGCCCTGGTGGGCCAAGCGGATCATCCCGTGCTCCCTCTTAATTTTCATGGCACGTATGGGTTTTCCCGCGCCTGACTGCGTCCCCAGCTCACAGACAGCAGCAGTGCGGTCCCTCAGCCATTCGGGATCCTGCACAACCAGCTATGGTTTTATTCCCTTTTTCTCTTCACCAACACCGTTATCACCTCCACCGCCCGCAAAGCTAGCTCGCCATCATCAAGCGCTCGTCCATTCCCATCCTAGAACTTCTTCACGGTGAAGTTCATGTCTTGGGCCCCAATGGCCTGAGTGCTAAGAGGTACCACACCCCACCATGTGGTCGGGCCTTGGTACTATCTATCGGCCCAAGCCATCACAGCAGATACCCCTTTGACAGTCGCTAGAAAACTGTCTCCCATAGGGACCGGGCGGCAGAGCCCAATACGTTTAAACAGGGGTGGCACGGGAAGCCTTGGGTTGCCATGGATGTCGAGAGGCTATAAGAGACGCATCATCCATCCTTTCCGGAAACCGGTTAGTAGGTCGGGCTCGGTTACCATAGCCTAGTACTGCCACGCCGCCTCAAATGTCCAGCCTACATTCCCCCCACCGGGGTGACCGTTCGATCCTCCCCCCAATAATATAAATAGACAAGAGTATCGCGGGAATCGCATGTAAAAGATATGAAACCATCCTGCACGTGAAAAATCGGTCACGTTACTATAAAAAAAAAAAAACAAAAAAAAATACCCGCTGTTTCTGCAGACCGTAGTAGTGATATCAATGCTACCAGTGCACCAGGAACTTTGGTAAAAAGCTGGAATGCTTGAGGCCATGAAAAGAAAAATATGTTCATAAGGACCAACCTCAAGAAAGCTTACAATATGTCAATTGGAGTACACTATCTACTAGCGGTGATAATTTAAAGACACATTATACGACATGTAAAGGTAATGTTCCTTTGCTTGCAACCACTAAACGACATACATTTAAACCAGTGGTCATGCAAAAGACGTCCCTGCTCCATGCTGGTGCAAACAGATCTAAAAATAGTTGTATAAGCCATTCGTTAAAAGCATTTAAAATAAACAGTGTAGATTGCGCGAGCATCGAGTCTAAAAAAAATACTTTTACAAAGCCGAGAAGCACATATGCGACAAGAGCAACATTGCTACAGACACTAATGCAAACAGATATTAAAAAATAAAATGTAAAGGAAAATAGTTATGAGTACTTACCAACCAGCGCCATCACATATTACACAAGCGTCGGGTGCTGCACGCTGTGTGAAACGATGGTTGACAATACCAGCCCCATCCTGGTTAGTGGAAAATAAATGCAAATTATTTCTTTACGAAACGAATGAAACGAAACCGTCAAATTCAGAAGACAGCCAGCACTCACAACACTAGCAGCGGAACGCGTCCATCCTGTCCGAAATTGCGCGATCAACTAATATCTTGATAATCTTTAAGGCAGCCCAGGTGAACTGGCGGCGGGGCGAGCACTGTGCAGGTCTCGCCAAGTCAANATATATAGAGAGAGAGAGAGAGAGAGAGAGAGAGAGAGAGACGCGAGCATTCCCCTTTATGAGAGGAATTAAGTTATACTGCTCAAGGTAACTATTCATCGCAGTTTTAATAGTATCTACATGTACTGGCTTTGAATACATACAATGTATAGTGCTAGAACTGTAAGCACATTAAGAAACGAATTAGTTATTAATCGCTCACCACAAAATTTGATTATTAGTATAGAAATATCATTAAATGTACGAACTTTGTAATGACGAGTAATGAGATATCGCAACACACACACACACATACTAACACACATAGATTTCAACTATGTATTTACTCTGCTTTTAGAAAACCCAAAACATAAAGAGAAGAGGTTTACCTTAACTGAAAATAAAAACTGGTGTAGCTGTTTCATACACAGAATACCTAGAGGCCGCGAGTGCATCTCGTAGCTATCGATGTGAACTCAACGGAAGTACAGACCACTATAACTGTCCTGCCTTAGTGTGCGTGGTATGCATTACCGACCAAGAAAGCAACCCGGCACTTAGAAGTATTGTAATTACGCCATCCTTGAAAAAAACAAACTTATTTTTTACATACGCTACTGAATTTTTTTATAGGAAATAACTCATGTACCCTGACGGCACTGAAGACAGTACATCTTCTTTGAAATTAAGGTATCGCAGGTTCAATCCCCTAGAGAGTCGAATAATTTCACTGGTAAAAAGACAACATGAATCGCAATAAAAAAACTTTTTTTTGTTATATATACATATTTGAGTAACGAGTACATCATGAAACAAGAATTAACTATATCTCCAACAAAATATTTTCGTACATGACCATACTCAATGTATGTTCATCAGTAGACGGATTATGTTGACTTTGGGCCATCGGGATCTGCAACCGGAGCGTCGGAATTGTTTTTGCTCTGTCATTACGGTCCGCCGGCGGCCATCTCGGTTCCATGTGACGTTGACCTTTGGCCTTTAATCCCAAAAATCTGAAGTATGCAAAAAATCCAAAAAAAAATTGGAAGAATGGAAAAATATATTTAAAATATTTAAAAAAAATTAATTTTATTAAAATGTATTTTAAAAAACCTTAATTTCCGGAGGTTCTCCAGATTCCTCTCTACCCATACTTATTACGCCATATTGGTAGGTGCAGTCCACCATCATGGTAGGCATCACAGCCACTGTCCGCCATTTTGGTCGGTGCAGTCCGCCATCTTGGTATGCGACCCGGCCACCGTCCGCCATCGTGGTAGGTGCAGCCATCCGCCATTTCGGTTGGTGCAGCCAGCCATATTGGTAGGCGTCACAGCCCCCGGTCCACCATCTAGTTTTTTATTAGTCATTTGTTTATACATGTCACTAATTAATCTGTTAAATGGTCTGAAATGTCTTTTGAATAAACCAGGTGCTGTTAACTGATTTATAAAGAGAAATTCTCGTTGATTCAGATTTAGAGTGTAGGTTGCTGCAAGATAAATTCTTGAAATCCGCGTTCCTCTACAGATGGCTGGTGAGTTCCAATTGACTGTATTCTCTCAGTGACCACAGAATACAAAAGTGGAACAGCCCCTTCTAAACCACATGAGAAAATAATGCGCAGAAGTTGAAAATGCGTCGGGCGAACCGGGAGAGTCCATTGCCGCTGCACGAAGGGGTGGGGTTGTACAGTTCAGTAGTGACAGCGGCCGAGTGCGGTTGGGCGAGGGCTGCTCCGTCTCTGCACATCACATGTTGAAAAACTCCAAGTCTCGCAGTGCGGTATTTAACAGCTCGTTAGTAAACAGCGATGTTTATTTAGTTTGGTATGTATAGCGATGGCAGTGTCAAGTGGTTTCCTACCCTCCAGCGGCAGGCGCTCGGGTGAGCCCTTCCTTACGCTGCTTCCCCTACCTTCCCTCCCTCAAAGTTGCGCCAAGATTATTTTATAACTTGAACTTTACTGTGCCACGCACGAACTCCAACCGCACACGCCAGCAAAATGGCGTTACTGGCCAACAATATGGCACGGCGCCGTTTGTCAATCAGGTCCAGGGTGTTTTCAAACAACTGCGGTATAATCACGAAAGGAATGCACGAGTATACGTTCTTGAAGTCTAACATGCCACCGAGAGTATGTGCGAAATAATAATAATAATGGCGTGTGGGGAGTGCACCCAGGGCAAGCAACACCCTCCGAGTGACGGTATTTCCGTAGGTGACCGTCATCCCCGAGCATGACAGAAATGAAACCCTAGAATGGAGCGGCGCTGGGATGCAAGGGCGGGGGAAACGGGAGTACCCCGAGAAAACCCGCAGGCAAGCGGCATCGTCCAGCACGATTCCCACATGCGAAAATCTGGGAGTGAACCCACCGGGGNAAGCGCCCTGGCCACTACGCCACCGCTGCCCCTACTATGTGCGAAATTCACGCGCCTCTAGCCATCTGCTTTGCCTCCAGCAACTGTCAGTTCTTCCAGAGTCTTTATTACAGGATGTGTAGGTGTTCTGTGATTANTTTGCCTCCAGCAACTGTCAGTTCTGCCAGAGTCTTTATTACAGGATGTGTAGGTGTTCTGTGATTAAGCTACACATGAGTCGGTTCTTTTTTGCGATGTGGGTGTATCACTAGTGTGGATAGAGGGGAGCGTGTGCCAGATAGGCCGATGCCCGAACTCGAGAAAGAACACGAACACCCCAAGTGATCATCGGGACTCTCTCTGGCGTACCTGTCGTCACGTGAACTCGACAATTTCGTTGTGCGGCCTGCGCTTATCTTCAGGGACACCTGATTTTCTCGAGAACCTTCCCGACTAGCTGTATTTCAAAACACTTCCGCCCAGCTCCACTTTTGTGGTTGCTTGATTTTGATTATTACGCATGTTATCTGTATGTCCATAACCTGCCGATTGGCTAGAAACTTTATCTGATCAAGATACGCTGCTAATGACTTAATATGACGGTTACAGACATCCGATTTTCGCGAATAGCGTTCCTTTGGAGTTATATTTCAAAACACCTTAGCTCACATACACTTTCACAATTGGAAATGTTTTAACTGTTACGCGTTTTATCCACCTGCCCGCCCAATCGCAGACGTTCGGTACCGGAGAATCTTAATCTGATTGGTCGGGCAAATACCATATCGTCCTCTTCAAGCACGCGGCGGATAACCAAACTAAAACTGCAGGCGCGTACGTAGGATATTGAAGTGGAACTTATTGTTTTCGCCAAAATGGGTTGTCCTAGCAATTGTTTTTCGTGGGGAAAGTTGGCTAATTATTATAATTCCATACACTAAGCACACGGAGGAATATTTCCTTTATTTTGAATGTTATCTTTATTCTCTTACTGGTTGCGGTGCGTGGTTGGAGCTCGTTTCCCATTTTACTTGGCCAATGAGAATTCTAATATTGAATGTTTGTAATAAATTTAAGTCAAGTGGGAAACAATTGAATTGTCCAATCATAAAAAGTACTGCCGTTTTTTTTGGACGATACGTTTACAAAAAAAAATAGGATTACCGAATAACTCTACTATGAATCCGCGAAATCTTCAGGTCTATAATTACTAAGAATACATCAGTGAAAGAGTCGCTTGTATCGTTACCTGGCCAACATGGCACATTTCCGTTTGTCAATCAGGACCTAGAAATTTACTTGCCAGGCAGCAGCCCAGCCAATAGGGAGTCGCTCGCAGGACTCAGTAGTCAAATTAAACAAAAGATTCACTCTCGGAGCTTCGCGCAGCNCCGCCATTCGTGATTCTGTCCTCCGCATGGCGTTGTCTACCATCATGTCTTACTTACTGCACGTGTTCATGTGAGGTCACAGGCAGCGTCCACGTCAACAAGTCGGCATATGCAAAATTCGCGTTATTATTTGGTGACCTATTTAACTTCAAACACCCGTACGTTCATATTGCTTGTTCCGTTAGCAGAGATGGTGTTTTTTCGCGAAAATATTACGTGTCAAGGTAGCCTCTGAACCTCTATGGTTTCCTAATACTTTTATTATTGGCATTTTGCAGGTGAATCATGTACGTTCAGTGTAATGCCAACAAAAATCTCATTGCGCCAGCCAAACAAGGAAATATTAGCTCACATGTACTGCAGCCTGAGAGGAAAGAAACTTTGCAGACGTGTGCATAGGACGCTAAAACCTAACATGCTGCACAACATTTTCGCAACAAATCACCATAGCCATTGAACCACAGTGTATGTAATACGGCCCGGAGAACTATGAGCTAATGAGCTATTAAGAAGAAATACACATATGATTAGTGTCAATGGAAAAATCGCAAAACAGTTAGAGCCAACTTATTTTCCAAAAAACACTGTAGCATCATAATACTTTTTATGATTGGATGATGCATTTTTTGACTCAGCTTGGCACTTTGCACATTGACAAGAGAACTGGGAAAAGTAGTTTCATACACACATGAGACAAAACAATAATAAAAGAAAATTTGCTGACATGAGCACGGTACGTTGAAACCTGGAAAATCGTAAAAATGTTCTGAGCAGACATATTTTCGATAATACTCTAGCCAGTTTATCCTTTGACGATTGGAGAAACAAGTTTCTGACTCGGCTAAGTTATTTGCAAACCAATCGCAAACATTCGTCTATAGAGTGTCATAATCGTCACTGGCCCAATAAAATGGGTTATGGACTGTTCGCGGTAAAATTAGCACTTTTTGAAGCCTTTCTTAAAATAAACTTATATGCATTGTTTGTATTCTTCCGCCATATTGAAAATTAACACTGCCATGGGCTTATTGCTTTATTCATGCGCGAGTGAAGTGAAACAGTAAAATCATTAAAATAGCAAAAATTAAAAATAATGCAAATTCTTACTGTTATGTACATTTAAAAAAAATTAAGCAAAATAAATAATGTAAATATTTACCAATGTTTGCCTAACACGTCTAATTCAACGTTAAGACATGAAACTACTTTTCCTCCGCCATTGCCAACTTCACCGGGCATATGCCAGCCAGTGTGCCCGTTAAACAATATGCAGGTAGGGGCAGTGATATTTTTAAAAAGGTTTATTTCAAAAGTGCTCAATTAACTGTGAACAGCCCATAGTAACTCCATAAATGCACGATAACTTAAAGCGAGGAAAAAATGTCGAAGGTGTTTACGGTAGGTTGAAACCTAGGGAACAGTCAACTTTTTTCCGCGGTAATATATCGTCTCTCATGTGTAGAGACCTGAAAAATTCGCTGTTTCATTTCGGAGAAGCTAGAATTCAAAACCTCGTACGTTTGTATTGCTTATTCTATTGGCCCACCCGTAAGTTTACGCCTCCTGGACAACTCTGAGCCAATAACACACACACAATAAAATGCGGACAGAATCACCGTCTTCCGCTAATACAACAAGCAACCAATGAACAGTGATGTTTGCGTTATTTTACATACGACAATGGAGTATAGCCTACAGGTCATTGAACTCGCGAATTTGTCAGGTCTCTACTCATGTGCAACCAAGTTACAAGAGAACCAGGGAGGAACCAGGTTCTCTTGTAACTTGGTTACACGCGATTTGACAGAATCGTAGTTAGAGGCGATAGATCAGCGCGGACCCGAGGATACACAGGAATGTGACGCCTATCCTGCTGCAGGAAAATAAACACGAATTTCGCATGTCTAAATTTACAAGTGCTAGGTCCGGAGTTTATGTGCCGATTTAAACTTTGTCCGCGGTCATGTCCGAATCCCCTGCTCAAGACAATGGAAACAGACGAGTGATTTCTTGTTCGTACATATTGTCGCGCGGAAAATAACGACTATGAATAGAGACTGCCACCATTTCGCGTTACATAACTGTGCCGTACAAGACTTCGTAGTGCTGTACACGGTTAAGCGGAGGCCATTTCTTCATTGGCTGCTGCCAAGACGCAATCAATTCGTCTGTTACACTCGGCCACACAGAATTAAGCCACTCGAGTGCTGAGTGNTTGGCTGCTGCCAAGACGCAATCAATTCGTCTGTTACACTCGGCCACACAGAATTAAGCCACTCGAGTGCTGAGTGTTCGCTATTGGCTCAGAACCCTGCAGGGCGAGGCGGATGAACGCAGGTCCAACGAAACCACGGAAACTAATGTTAGATTTCATGTCATCTATCTTGGTACTGAATTATTTCGCGAAATGACAGGGTTCATAACTACAAATTAATAAATATTAATATTGAAAAACAGACCTGCAATTAACTATACTAAAAAAAATCGTATTTTTGGGGGAATAGATTTCATGCATTTTAGATTTATCAACTTCTTGCCGTATGTTAAATTTCAGACAATTTGCCGAAATTTTTGGACCAACAGAGCATATTTAAAAGTTTCTCTGGTATTCAAGATTGTTATAACTGCATTTCCTTATCATTTTCTTACAGGACATCAGTTGTAAATTCCGCCCAAATCACTCAACTCAACTCAGTTGTAAGTTTTTACTTCAAACTGTCTTAAATACTTATAATAAAGATGCAATTTTCTCAAAGTCAGTGGGCTAAAGCAAGTTCGTTAAGGAATGGAGGTCTTAATTAAATAAAAGAGTTAATTATAATTTCCTAATTTTATTTACAAAACTACAAACAAAATTCTTTCCACCCAACATCTCACAATAAATTTATATCACTTGCTGTTTACAATTAATGACTTCAACCGATACAATTTACAATTATCTCAAAGAAATTATAATAATTAAATAATTAAAAATCAGTCCCAATAGACAGTGCATAAAAACCTATTCAATTATTTTATCGAATACATGTCCATATTTGACAGTTCCAATATTTTCAATAAAGTCAGTATCACATGTTCATTCAGTCCCACCTCAGTTTAGTCCAGGTCCCACCAGTCCGCAATGTTCAAGAGTTCTCCGAGCACCCTCACGCACAGTAGCCTTCACTCGACGGGTATCATGCCCTCTCATCCATTCACACCACAAACACCTCATCCGCAGTCGCCTCGCAGTCTCCACGCGTCGCTCGAATTACCGCACTCATCCTATTGGCTTTCACAAAAATACTTCCGACCCTTACACCGCTGCAACATGTATAGGGTCGTAGGCCATAGCCCAGAAATGTTTGTAAATGCAGCGTTGCGCCTAAGGTCCTAATTCCCAGAATATTCTTGCACATCATCTAAACTCGTCGGCTTATCCAGCAAGGGAAAGGACTGAGCATTTTTTTTACCGCGAAATTTACTACAAAGTTATGTTCTTGACTTGAACATTCGAAGTATTGGTTCGTTGTTCTGTTAACACAAAAATTACGTAAATTGTCAATACGAGGTTTTCGTATATGTGTTCAGAAGGTGCGATGTGCTGGCAATTTTGTTTGCTCCTTAAACATTTTGTTTCTGGAATAAAAATGTTTTAAGATACTTTAAAAAAACGTAAATGTGCGTAAGTGTATATATA
>NQII01010465.1:17674-31588 GCA_002778355.1 Clitarchus hookeri
CTTCCACCCTGAAGATTTATGCGCGGAAACTGCGTAACACTAACTGCGATAGACTTCTCCCGTCAGTGGATCTGCGATTGATTTCTTTTCACGTTAAGTTCCTTGTGTAAATGCGTATATCGCATTGTCTACCGAGCAATAGCATTTCAGAATTGTTATATGAGATATTGCTGTCAGCCATAATATATGTTATTTTTTGTTCATCTCGACTAGGAACTATCATTTTAAAAATTCCGTACATTGCAAGTGCCTTGCCTTAAATATTTTGTGTGTGACTCCTTCAAATTTAATTATTCCTAGAGAAGAGTACCATTTTCAGAATTAGGAGTCCTAAATTAATAATAATCGCTTCTGAATTATCTTTTACTGTCACTACAATATTACGCCAGCGATTATTTTTGTTTTATAGGTAAAACTAAAAATGTAATGCCTGAAGCAGGGCGTGCACTAGTTTCTCGGATCGGCTCGGAACTGACCTTTCGGCTTTAATAAAAAAGCGTGTTAATGGCCTACCCGTGTACACAAACACATTCAGTCGTTCATCAAAATATCAGTGGAAACAATAGCAAAACGATTGGTTTTGGATGCTGCCTCTGCTAAGCGAAAGAGAAAACATCATTGGTGGAGACGAGAGATATTCGTAAGGAGTCCGGCAATTCAAGATTAGTTTTTGGCGAAGATGTTGGTCGACGATCAAGCACTCTTTAAAAATTTCTCTAGAATGAGTAAAAATGATTTTGAATATCTTCCGGGAAAAATCGCACCGATAATAAGAAAATTAGACTCAAATTATTGCCCAGCAACGCCACTAAAAGTTATATTGTTGGTAACCACTGCGGTTTCTGGCTGCGGGAAGCAGCTACAAATCTGACGTGTACCTGTTTAGAATTTCGTCGTCCATAATTTGAAGAATTGTTCCAGAGGTGTGCCAGGCTATCATCGAAGTTCTGCAAGATTTTGTGAACGCAAGTTGAGCTATATTTATACAATATGTTGCAAGTGAATATGTCTGTTGTTATTTATTTTTCATCCGCATATGACAACCAACAACCATTGCTAAGTATTCTTACATTTTCAATGAATATTTTTTATTATTATAAACATTACGTCGTGAAACAGAAATGATAAAATTATTAATTGTAACTACAGTACAAAACTCAAACAACATGAGATACGCCATCAAACACTTTGACATGTACTAAGTTAGTGTAGTACAAAAGTTAACCGTTTCTACAAATCACAAGTAAACATCAGTATAATAACAGTTCAAAAATATTGATATCAATAATTGGCGATAAACTATGGAATAGCGCATTTAATAGAGATCTGGCGTGTTGACGCCTGATTTGCAATGTTGAGAAATCCACTCAAGTCTGTTAAACGATGTTCAGGTGAACTTTTCCGTGTTGTAATACAGCTTTCTTGAGATGTACTTCGTTCATCATTTTCATTTAACGGCTGAGTAAAGAAAGATAACGAGGCTGATGATAGTTCTGAATTATCGTAGGTACCATGGATGGTAGTACTACAGGTTTGGATGGGAAGAAATACTCACTTCACTATGAGTAGACAGTGCAGTATAGCTTGAAGTTGTAGGAAAGTCTCCTGATAAGTGCGAAGTGTATTCTGTAGAAACAGTAAGAGGATAAGTTTTATCTACGTCGTCAAATCTACCCATGCCTGCTTCAAATAAAATATTACTGATCGAATGTTTTGTAATTGTCTGCGCACTTGTTGAAAGCTTCCTAATTCCACTAGTGACGTGCTCGCCATAAATTGTACAATCGTCCCTCTTTGTACATTGTTGCAAAATGTTGTAAGCTTCCTCTGCCCTTTTCTACTCAGTACTCTTCTGTTTCCGTGTACTGTTACCGTCGCCTGTCTCCGTGACTTTCACATCTGCTCCCTGATCGTGATTGGGACCTTCTGATGGTTCTGGAGTGTTGGCAGAAGTGTCCATCGCCTCATCTTCAGGTCCTTCCTGCCAACAGACCAAAAACATTATCACAAACATAGTCCATTCCAGTATTCATTTGTTTCACATTATGTAACAAAAACTTTTTTTTCAGTTGCCGCAGACGGAGTATGAATGTAGGCAGTTACCAAGGAAATTATGCGAGCCTAGCAGTCTCCTCATTGTATCGGCTCAGTTGACGGCAAGCACATTGTGTTGCAGTGCCCAAATAATTGCGGGAGTACTTACTACATAATTTAACATTGTGTCGATGGCGGTGTTAGATAGAAAGTACTAGTTCACATATGCCAGAATAAGATGCCAGGTTAGAATATCCGATGGTGGTGTGTCGTGGCGCCTCTTTCTACAGAAAGTTGTCGAGAAATACTCTGCACCCACCTCCTCCAGAAAATCTGCTATGAAGGCAGAAATCACCACCATATGTGCTGATAGCGGGCGATACCTTTCCGTTACAAATAAACATAACTGAGCCCTACCCAGGAATGCCCGGAAAAGGCTTTTCTGAGGTCGTAGGGTAGTCGAGAATGCTTTCGGCCTGTTGGCATCTGTTTTCGGAGTTTTCCGAAAACCATTATTACTTGGAGTATCAAATGCCGAAACTGTAACGATTGCTTGTATATACCCTCACAATTTCCTACGAATGAGCTCAAGTTCTAGAACATTGTACATGCCTCCAGGGCCATTTGATGTGGATACCCCAAATAGAAACTCGGTTGTGGGAGCATTGAGAACTACAACAGCTGGATATACAGGCATGGTTGATATTCCAAAGGTATTTACGTATGCCCCCAAATGAAGCCAAAGATGTAAGGGAAGAATTTAAGTTATACTTTCTTTCTGACATCGGAAGACTACCATGGCAAGATATGTATTTGGCCTAAAAAATTTGGTTCGTGGCTCAGAAACGTTTGCAATTTAGAATATAAAACAACGGCTTTAAAAAATTTTCCCAACTTTGAATTTTTGGGAAATTTTGTTAAATTTTTGATGATTTTTGTGGTATTGTTTAGGATTTGTGTTGTATTGCTTAGAAATTATGTTGAATTTCAATTTTAGTTTATGAGGAACCGGCTGTTTCTCATGTTGTATTTAATGTGTATTTTGTGTTTAAAAAATTGGAATAGCATTTATATTTAATATATGCTTAGGCCTTCTATTGTGGTAATATTGTTTTGTGAAGTTAACGTGCTTATGTTCATGATAGATAATGGCATATGTAACAATATATATAACAAATCAGTAATACAATCCTTATATTAAATAATGTAATGTTATGTTAGAAATGTAATACTTGGATGGAAGCATACATCCCAAATCATGATTATCAGAAAACACTCATGAATGACTTCAATTTTTTTACATTTTTAATGTAAATTGATGTATTCATGCATAATAAATACTGTTCACCGAGCATTGTTGAAAATCATTTGCTGATATTAGAAGTATCTCAGTTACTTTTTTCCCCGATTGCTAATTTACTATCCCACTATACCTCGAGTATACAGCAAAACCTCTACATATTTAACATGTTTATAACAAAAAAATCTTTATAACAAACTTTCTGCTTGGTCCGGTCACATTTGTATGTAACATAAAACACTTTGTGCTCTTCATAACGAACTACTTCCCCTCCCTTGTCACAAAACCTCTTTACAACAAAAACACTGGCAAGACACATATTTAATTTATCTTTGCAATTGTTCCTTTTTACATATTGGTATTTAAAGTTTTAACAAGTGACATTAAATATTCAAGAGCCATCGCGTTTTATTTTAAGTGATACAGAAGCAGTTACAATTTTATTCAGATGCATTACATCAAGTGGGTACATTTTTGTATCAGACAAGTTACATAATTTAAAGTAATAAATTATATTTGCGAATATTGCAATGTTTACATTTTTTTCTAATAAAATTTAACTTATATATTTTTAAATAGTACTCACGTATGTTAGTTAGTACATTTGGCCTGAACAAATCAATAATCTCATTACCTTTACTTTAGAAATCATTTTGAAAGAAAGTACAATTAATTTTTCGCGGCAGCTAGATCCAAAATTCTTTGTACTAGAGAAATGGAACACATTGAAATTGCCTCCTCTCTATAAAGAACCTCTTTGTAACAAGCATGCGAAAATATGCTGCCTTAAATTTTGTCACACAGAGGATTTACTGTACCTATGCACGTACATAAAAATGCATTATATAAATATAATTAGTGTGTGGTTACATACTGCATAATCGACTTATTTCCCAGCATCCGATGTGAATCCTCTTAAAGGAGTACTCACAGCAAGCAGACATGTCAGAGCTTCGTACGCGAACCATTTCGCCCTCTTGCGCGGAGAAGATCCGGACTTTCCTGATGTAAACCGTTTGCGTTCACGCGCAAAGGCATTGCGCAATTTCTTGATTTTTTTTTATTGCCGTCATTTTACAGCTATACTTAACCGCCAGTTCTCACATTGCGTCCAGTTTTAAATTGTTGTTTTTATATTTGAGAAGCCGAACATCCCACATTACTGGTAACCGCCTGTACTTTTCAATAAAACCCACAGTTTTTTTTTCTTTGGCCATTCTATGTTGCCTCCCCAATGCCGTCTGTTTGCCAACTAGAGCGGGAAGTTCTGCGACAGTTGGCAACACGTGGCAGGCGACAGGATTCGCGGGAAAAGAATCGCGTTCGACACTGTCGCTTGTGACGTTCGACTTGGGTCGAACCAGTGTATTCCCTTGAGGCTTGGCAACAATGTCGCTTGCTACATGTTGCCAAAATGTTGCCTCAGTGGAATCCCGCCTCAAGGGACATTTGCACACTTTAGTAATCTTGTAACTAGAATATAACGTGATCCCAGGCTATGATTATGGTAAGCTTTCTTTGCCTTGTATAGATTGAAGAAAGTTATAAATTATACTTCTTTTTTTGATAAAACTTCCGTTTCAGACCTGATATAACAGAAGTAGTAATATTTTCAACACGCATGTCTGAATGCAGTGTGAACTTTCTCATCACTACCACGTAGTTTTCAAGTGCATTTTGTGCGTCTGTGTGTGCGGCAGCAGCAAAAAACGAAAACTACGACGTCGAGAATAAGCATGCTGATCGAAGCCTTGAATTTTAGTAGTTACTAACCAAAGTAGGATCGTCATTTCTCGCAATGTCGTACCCCGTCCTCCTTTTTATGACATGTTCTCCCTGTCATAGTATCTTGCCACTTCCAGGGAATGGGCATCTCGAGGAGTTTTTCTAGTGGCATCTTGTTTAAACTTTGTTCTGAGTTTTATATTCGTAGAGAGGAAAAAGAAAAATGTGTGCACTATTCGTATCATTGTTGTCATCAGATGGGTACATTGCATGAAGTACGCTTCAGATCTATACCTTCACATGTGTTTATTTTTTTAGAACTAAGGTAAGGTATGAGGAGGGAGGAGGGGATACACATATTTTTATTCAATCGCTTTAAGTAAATAATACTGGATCGCTACGCTACCATTGTAACGTGGTTTGAATTGTTCGAACGGAACTTCGGCCATGCGGTAACCTTGGAACTTCGGCCGTGCGGTAACTTTGGAACTTCACGCGCCTCTGAAATCCCTCACTTTCTGTACTGTTGTAAATGAGTCTCCATACATCTTGCTTTCATGCACCTTCTTGGGTGGTTAATATTGTTCAAGACCGAGGCCTGCATTTTTTTACATTCGCGCCCTTTTTGACGCTACTCCGACAACCCTGGTGCAACGAGGGTTCTCCTCTTGCAGGCGTTTTACACGTTTCTCAATAAATATTTACAGAGGTTTGGTAATTAGCTGTGCCTTCTAGTTAACTTTGTTTTTTTTTTTTTTTTTAGTAAAACAATTGCGGCTTCAAAAACTACAATGCGTGTTCGCAGTTATGGGGATGCACCTTATTGGCTGACGGTGTCCTCAAAAATTACAAGCACACTGCCGTTCTCCTGTCGGCCGGCTGGCGTACGCTGACGTGGAAGTTGAAAGTTGGCCAACCACCGGCACGGCGTAGTGATAGACACGTCATGGTCACGTGGGCCAATCATTTTCCAGAAAAGCAACGACGTTCGCCGGAACGGCAGTTCTCCGGCACACAGTTCTCCAGGATACAAAAATTAAATAGCCGCTTATAAACCACGAACTCCAGCCGCACAAACCAGAAAAATGTTGGAACGCCGTTTGCGAATCAGCGCCTGCTGACCTACTCCACATGTTTACTGCAATCTCGTGCAGCGGTTGTTGTTCTGCAAAGCAGCTCCTCCTGTGCCTGAGCCCTAGGGTATAACAGGAGAAATCATTCAGAGCGCTATTTTTATGAGTGCACTTCGGCTTCAGGACTTCCAGGCATATGTTGTCACTACAGACAGAATCACGTCAGGCATCATGACGTGGAAGTGCACTCAGCCAGGCATTTGTACTAGAACATGTCTAGCTTGGGCTTGAACAGAGCCNCAGCCAATAAGGCTTAGATCCACGCGCAGCCAATCATAGAGTGGATAAGCCCACGTTAAAGAACCCACCACGCCCGCCGTCTCGTTATTGCAGCGTGAGCGCCCTTCATCTTCTCGCGGAAGTCAAATATTCTGAAACTACCGACGGTACGTCTCAAATAAACTCGCATCGTTTCACGAGACGTGCTTGTGTCGGAACCCACAATCGCGCCTACTTGTACACGCCGTTATACCGGCTGCTATCACTACAGGAAGTTGAGTACGACGACCCTGGCTGCTTTTCAAAGCTTTCCTTCGCCCATGAATGTGTACCGCGGGAAGATATTTGCGAGTGATGGCACATTTCAAAACTTGTTTAACCCCCTTCAGTCGCAGTGTCCGGTACAGAGATCCGTTGCACAGAACGTATGATTAGAGGCAGTGATATTTCGCGAAAAGATTTCGAAACAAGATACAGTCCAAAGCACTGTTGGGTCGTCCAGCTTCTTTGATTGGCTAAAGAATTTTCTGGCCCGTGTTAACCGTTTCCGCACGAATCACGAAGGTTCAGTGTCGGAGTTACTTAGTCCTGAGTGGCTTGGTCAAAGACGGACACGGCACCAGCAGCCAATGGAGTATAACAACAGCTGAGGTGTGTATATAGTATTGAAGTCTACTGTGTGCTCTGATTTTTACGTGAAAAGTCACTGGCCCTAGGTAGGATGATGTAAACTCTACATTGCAGGAAATAAGCGCCCAACAAGGAAGTTCCTCTACACCTGGGAGATGCCTTTCATCGTTTACAATATCCCATAGAGTCATCGACAACGTTACCAACAGACAGAGAACACCATGTCCCAGAATATGAATATATAACTGAACAGAAGCGAAATTCCATGGTGGTCCCTTTTGTGTACACTGGGAGAAAGGCCAACAGAATATTTGTTTACGTAGGTTCAAAAAAATATTTCGTTTCATTTTGTTCACCTAACAAAATACATGTCTGAAGAAACAAATACTCTGTTTTGGGCCTAAATAAATTACAATGGCAAAAAAATATTTTGTTGAAGCAACTGTATATATTTTGTTTGTTTGGCCACTCATTTGATTGCCTTCGTTCGAAAATACAGTTCAAGAGTTTTTTTGCATTTCATATGACAATTAGAATAGTAACAGTGTTTATTAGTGTATTTATTGATGCTTAATAATGGTGTTAGCATTTTAATAAAACAAGTTAAGCGGGGAACTAAAAAGGAAAGCTGTAAAACTTGAAATATTTATTTGCGCACGTTGTCCAGTATTTCAATTGTATGTATTTAAAAGCAGTCTAGTTTTATACGTAATGACTTAAGCTGAAGTTGCTAGGGCACAAACGGTCTAGGTTCGTCATCCATAAATAAATATTTATTTGTGAATAAAAGCGTTTTAGTAAAAAAAAAAAACATATAATTTCACGTTATAATTTATTACGAATGTAGACTGCAAACAAGTTTAGGCTATGTTAGTTTCACGTGTGTCGTTGGACATACGCTCATCCGACACGCCTTGCAGGACTCACAACCAACAGTAAACACTCAGCACTCTGGCAGATTCACTCCTGTCAGTGCAAGCAGCCAATGAACACGTGACTTCTACTCGAGTATGTAGAGGACTGAAGAGTGTAGCTAGACGCTATCTTATTACACGAAATGGTAAGGTCTCTTTAAGTATCGGATATTTACTGAGTAATATTTTACTAATTAGAATAACTTAGATAATTAATTGATTTCTGTGATATAGCTAGTGGGGTAGGTGTCATATCTAGAGCCTTGTGTATTTCGCGAATTCATTTTGTGGCGAGGTAGACTTCAAATACTTGTTGTTTTCTCCTGCCACTGTGATTAAACAGCAGTTGTTTATACACGCCCCGTTTGACTGTGAGCAGGTAATAAGCAGGAAGCAGTGGCGTGAGTGAGCTTTCGAACAGTACTGCACAAAGGCCTTGCTTGATCGCAGCAACCATGAGCAAGCTATATAGTCTCGAGTGCATAGCGGATTGTAAAACCTAGCCTGCTGCCGCAGCAATCCGCGAAATACTCGGGGTTTTTTAGTCATATATTGTATTGCCTGATACTTTAAACCTTCCAGCCTGTTACAGAATACTTAAGAAAACAGAGGTGAAGAAGCCTCTTATACCGCGAACTCTAGCCGTACATTCCAGTAAAATGACGCCACTGGCCAGTAAGATACTGGAACGACGTTCGTAAATCACAGTGCGGTGGTAACCTACTCGCGAGCTGGCAGCCCAGCCAATAGGGAACCTCTCGCATCATGCAGAATCAGACACAAGGTCCGTTTCCAGAGCCTCGCGCAGCCAATCAGAGGGTGACTTATACTTCCAGTATATTTCTCCGCCTTATGTAAACAAAGCTTAACCGACTCTACAAAATAGCACCAAGGGGACAGTGCACCGCATTCGTGCGCACTCAGTGTAATTATATTTTGCATTAGAACTATTTCTTACTAGGTATTACCAACACACATATTTCCTCCGTGTTTTTATTTATATTAGTTATAAAAGCAAAACGTTATATTTTATTGATAGAATACAACTAAAAATACAATTTAATAAAAACTAAGGTATCTTTATGTTAACACGAGTATAAAACGCTTGTCATACATGCCATATTTAGGAAACAAGCATGTACGTAATACGTGGGGTGATTTTCCAAAGGTTTAATTCGAAAAGTGTGAAGAAACCGCGAATAGAATGTACGCTCACGTCGAAGCAACCGCCAAATCATTTCGTCTCTGTGTACTTTTCTACTCTGTGATGCTGTCGAGAACCCACTCTGGTCGTCTACAAATCCTCCGAGCGTGACTTCAAGTTCCTCCCCCCGAGCTGACGTGGAAGTGCGCGGGTAATTACCTCCGACCTTCTATCGGAGTGAACGTTGTTTGCGCGCAACTGCGCCGGCTAAGGGAGAGCAAACAGAAGATCTGGGCGCCAGTTACGAGTCTCTTGAAGCAGCTGGTGGAGGACCACGTGTTGTGTAACCTTGTACGGAGCTCCTCCTCCGTGCCTGGTTGACATGGGTATTACGGAGACGACTTTCAGAGCTTATTAACGAAGAGCGCACATCAGGACTTGGACTTCATCAGGACTTACTTTAAACTGCCACTCACAGACTTTATTCTCTCACACCAGGTGTATAGTGTTGTGTCCGCTCTTCCAGACCCATTCCAGAACCATCACTTTTTGGAGCTTGAACAGAGCTCTTAATTGACAGCAGTTGAATGCTACCGATAGAAAGAGATCACGCCCTCTCCAATCGCAGTGGGTGGATGTTCTCCACCCGAGGGTGGTTCCACCTCACCTGTCAACAACATTACAGGAAAAACAAAGCATAGCAAAATGACGACACGTGTTCGTCACAACGCGTTATAATGACACGCAGCACGTAACACAGAGGTAGCACGCCACTCACAGACAAACCCACGTGAAACGACTTTAACCTGTAGTCAGTCCGGAAATTTTAAAGAATTTCGCAGATAATGTAACTGTCATTTTCAGCTTGCATGCAGTCGATCTGAAGATGTTTGGCGTATAATTAATTTTGGGACTCATTCCTTATACGAACATTAGTTTCTCCTTGCCCTGAGGTAGATTTCAGCTGTATAGAATGAGGAGACGCTCGGAAATTAATTAAAATTTAACAGATTACCTCCTCCCCATAATATTTTCTATTATTCGTGCATACTTCCTAAACTTCTACCACTTATAAAAGACTTTTCTCATTGGCATGATTATATAGGATGAGTATAAAATAATACCCCAACTTTGAAGGTCTCTAATATCAAAACCAAACAACCTACAACTTTGATTGACCAATCAAATGAACCTGGGAACTGTGAAGTTTGTTTACCACATATTCATAAATGTTCAATGTGACCATCATGAATGGCCCGAACGACATCTACGCGATAATAAAACTCGTTCCACGCTCCTGTCAGCATGTCCGGTGTTACGGTTTGGATGGCGGTCGTAACTCTCGGTTTGAGGTGGTGAGCAGGAAGTGAGCTCGCATTCAAAACGTCAATTTTGAAGGGGAAGGTCTAATGCTTCCTTTATGTGCCCAGAACGAGGTAGACGATGCCTTCATGTATAAGCTGGTTTTTTTTAGCGATGAAGCGACGTTCCATACAAATGGTAAGGTGAACCGGCACAACGTGCGGATATGGGGTCAGGAGCATCCACATGAAACCACCGAACACGAGCGCGCTTCCCTCAAAGTGCACGTGTTTTGATCTGTATCCAAAGACACTGTTTTCGGCCCTTTCTTTTTTCACGAGCCTACTGTTATTGGAATCCCTTACTTGGACATGCTTACAGAGTGGTTGTTTCCTCAGTTAGAAGAGGCGGTGGGGGACTTCATTTTCCAGCAGGATGGTGAGCCACCCCATGGCACCTAGCTGTTCTCGGATACCTGAACGAGACGTTGCCGCAACGCTAGATTGGTCGAGGAGCAGCTTGTGACCAGGCTCTTAATCACTGGCCCCCAAGAAGCCCGGATCTTATCTCGTGCGATTTTTTCTATGGGGGTACATAAAGAATCGTTTCGTCCACCATTGCCGGCTAACATTGACAACCTCAAAACGAGAATTTCGGACGCCATCGAAACCGTAACACCGGACATGCTGACAAGAGCGAGGAACGAGTTTGATTATCACGTAGATGTTGTTCGGGCCGCTCGTGGTAGTCACATTGAACATTAATGAAGATATGGTAAACAAGCATCACAGTTCCACGGTTCATTTGATTGGTCATCCAAGGTTTTAGGTTGTTTGGTTTTGATATTATAGACCTTCAAAGTTGGGGTATTCTGTTATACTCATCCTGTATTTTACGGTATTTTCGTTGGTACCACTCTCGCCCTCTTTTTATCTCAATTAAACCGGCCAGCTGGTAAATTTATCTAGTTAAATTTGGCTAGTCTCATTATAAACGCACCACGCACTCCAGGCATTATCAGCTGATGCGTGTTTTGAATTATAGTGATCAGCCTGTCAAACTAGGAGTCTCTCCCCGATCTCGAACTTTGTTAATAATTACAGACGTTGACGTTGGCATTCATTCTCTCTTAGACGTTTCTCTCCCAAGGCAGGCATCTGGCAATATATTTCTGATGGTTAGGGCCAGTGACTTCTCGCGTAAAAACCGGAGCACAGTAGACTTCAATACTATATACACACCTCAGCTGTTGTTATACCTCCATTGGCTGCTGGTGCCGTGTCCGTCTTTGACCAAGCCACTCAGGGATGAGTACCTCCGACACTGACCCTTCGTGATTCGTGCGCAAACGGTCAACACGGTCCAGAACATTTTTTAGCCAATCAAAGAAGATGGACGACCCTACAGTGCTTTGGACTGTATCTTGTCTCGAAATCTTTTCGCGAAATNCATAATGGGTTAGGATAAAGAACTGAAGTGTCGTGGTGCTTTATTTTGTGTGTGTGTGTGCCCGTTCTCTGATTGACTGCGCGAGGCTCTGGAATCGGGATTAGGGTACGATTGGCTACTGCGTGCAGCGGAAGGTCCCCCATTGGAGGGGCTGCCGGCTGGCAAGTAAGCTACCATGTGTTGATTGGTTCCGACGTGTTGATTGCCAGTAACGCCATTTTGCTGGCGTGTGCGACTAGCGTTCACGGGATAAGCGGCTGTTTCGTTTACGCGTTCTTTTTATTCTGTGTAAGGGGCCGAAAATGTTTTTCGAATTCATTTTGAAGACAACGTATACTCCGAATGCATGTGCATTTCTGGATACAGAGTGTTTTTAGAGTAGAGAAGCGAAACGCTGGCGTGCATCGCGAATTCCCGCCACGCGCGCCAGCAAGATGGCCTCACTGGCCAGCGATTGGACAATCAGCGCCTGGAGACTTAACTTGACAGACGGCGTGCCGACCAATATAGAATAATATTCCACGCCACGTAACAGCCAATCAGACTCAAGGTCCGTTTCCAGAGCCTCGCGCGGTCAGTGATCCTCCTTGAACGTGAAGGACGTTTACAGTATTTTGTCGTTCCAAATCTGTATATTAGCCCATTGGTTGTAACTAATTTTATGAACTAAACATAAGTAATTTCTTCACAGATGAGAAATTTTCAATCCACCTTGAACACGGAGGAGGCTTATAGCATTTTGTAGTTCCGTCTCTGAATATTAGATCATTGGTTGTAAATAAGTTTTNACGAGTCTCTTGAAGCAGCTGGTGGAGGACCACGTGTTGTGTAACCTTGTACGGAGCTCCTCCTCCGTGCCTGGTCCACATTGGTATTACGGAGACGACTTTCAGAGCTTATTAACGAAGAGCGCACATCAGGACTTGGACTTCATCAGACTTACTTCAAACTGCCACTTACAGACTGTATTCTCTCACACCAGGTGTATAGTGTTGTGTCCGCTCTTCCAGACCCATTCCAGAACCATCACTTTTTGGAGCTTGAACAGAGCTCTTGATTGGCAGCAGTTGAATGCTGCCAATAGAAAGAGATCACGCCCTTTCCAATCGCAGTGCGGGGATGTTCTCCACCCGAGAGTGGTTCCACCTCACCTGTCAACGACATTGTANGATTGGCAGCAGTTGAATGCTGCCAATAGAAAGAGATCACGCCCTTTCCAATCGCAGTGCGGGGATGTTCTCCACCCGAGAGTGGTTCCACCTCACCTGTCAACGACATTGTACACAGTTGAATCCGTACGTGCCACCTTGATGGGGGCCGAGGGCTATCCTCCCTCTACGAGACCGCCCAAGTTCTCGCCCGCAGACACCCGCACTGCGCAACGGGTTGTGTGCACATCAGCTCGCTTTCGCAGACTTCAGGGGAGGAGATCCCCGACATCTTGGATTTCCCTGTATTTCACCGTTCAGTTCAGTCCCAGATTAATTTTCCAGCTCAGGTGTTGCAATCTTTTATGTTTTTGACGTGCCCTGTACTTACGTCGAACGTGATTCTCGCAATCAGCGAACAACTTCCTACGTGTTCGTTGAGGTCAACATTAACCATTCACTAACAAGAGGTGCAGAAACTTCCGACAAATCAGATGACTCACGAGGAGGACGCTCGAAACGCAGGCAAACTGATTCCTTGTTGTGTACAGTGCCAACCATAAATATCCTCCACGTGCAACATGTCCCCGATCATGGGCACTGGAAGTGTTAATTTCCAGGTTCAATATTTAAAAACCAACCTTTGTCAAATCACAGGGGACATCTTAACAGTTATTGCGAAATCCAAATTCTTTTCCTCGTGCGATTCGTTTCACACCCTAACCGTAACCAAAGCTCCCACGTTATTTAATAATTTCTGTCCTACATGGGAAAATGTGGATACAACTAAAACCGCACGAACTTAAAAGAATTCTGTCAGGCAGTGCTCTAAGCCATGTTAAGCTCTCGTTTTTTTTTTATCTCCTGTCATAAAGTTTGAATACGAATATTTGAAGAAAAAAATATCGAAGAGCGA
>NQII01010466.1:0-25531 GCA_002778355.1 Clitarchus hookeri
ACTAAACTTCATGATAAAGTAGTAATGTATAGGTGTTCAAAATGAAATGCAACTTCAAAACCTTTTTCACGATGTATCCCCTCTCTCCATCCATGCTTTCCATACATGTTGATATTAATTTCAAAAGCATACAGAAATACTGTAAAATATTGCTGAATTATTTTTTCTAATAATTTGACTAAATATATTTCAAATTCGTGACTTTCCAAGCCAGTAATAGAAGAAAAGTCAACTTTTAAAATATGGGATCAAGACGCAGGCATCAACGTGCTGCTACCTGTTGGGCAATTCAAACGACTCACACCTTGTCCTGTCATGCGCGCCATCTATCCGCTCTTTCCCGAAGCATTACCATCCAGAAAAGAATAGCTTTTGTGTGAATTATGTAACAAATTTACGAACAGATACCAATAGTTTTATTTTTCCGCGAGGTCTGCATAATTTTTAAAGTAACGTGTATTTCGTGTACAGCGTTTTTGAGTACTAGTAATTTCTATTCGGCTGGTAATCATTCATCTACGAAAATTATAGGCCATATTGTTCTCCCGAAAACCCATTTCCTTGTTTCCGTGTTGTTACCATATTGTATTAATAAAACTAAGAAAGTGGGATGTGCGTGAATAGTTTTTAAGCAATTCTTACGCAACTGTTTAATATCAGTAATAGCAGAATTACTGCTTTGCAATCAATAATCGTTGGTGAGTTGTTGGCGAATAAAAGTTTCCCGTATTACTTTTAGTTCCAGTTATATTAGCCATAACGTCCAAAGTGTGATAATAGCTACAATTACCATCTCGCAAATGTTAACCCAAATTTGCTGTCTCGGACAAATTAAAAAAGAGTTAGCAAATATTTAGTTTTTTGTAAGGTTTTATATTTTTACTTTTATAACCTACCAATTTTTTTTAGACAGATGTCAGTCTATAATTACCTTAAAATTTGTTTAGCAATACAGTACAATGGCAAGTGGATTAGCTGACAGCATGTTGATACAATATACAGCCTCTACTTGACGCACCAGTTATGGCAAAAGGATACATAAACAAAAAGTAAACATTTGGTCGCTACTTTCGTCGAACTGTCAAAATCTTGCCAAGTTACATGATACAGAGAGTAATAGGATACAGATAACCTGGAAATCGCAGCATTGCATTTTAGGATATGTTTCAGGCAATAAATTTTTATTATTGGGTCAGTTGTATAAATTGTTGACTTCCCAGACATGCATAATTGATTTGACATTTTTCAAATAATATATTTTGTAATATTGTCAAATATCATAGTGAAAAATATGTACAATGTCACAATATAGGTAGTCTTTAACCAACTACTCAGAACTACACGGCACAACTGTTTGTATATATTTTGAAAATAATTGAATATAATATTGTTTTTGTATAAAATTCATTGAGACTTTTGTAGACAATTCATCACTATTAAAGTAAATAAAAGAAGGCATGTATTATAATGGAATTTTAATAAACCAAACTTTCTCCAAATGTTTTCCACCACTACATATAAACTAAGTAAAAGGCTTACAAACATCAAAATAACTAACTACATCATGCAGTTAAGTGTAACTGAAAGAAAACACTGCTCTTGTACATGAACATGACATTGTGATAAAAAATATGGACTTTTTACATGAGAAGTTTATGTAGATCCATAGTGATAATTCAACATTAAACCTAGTTGCTTAATTTAATTATGTTTTTATTTGTCAAGGGATTAACTGATATCAGTAGTAAATTATATCACTGTCAGATATATGACGATTTCATGCTTTTACATGCAGAAAATTTTATTTTTTTGGGAGTGTCTTATTGCACCAATGGGTGTATAGTACATTACATGGTACAAATGCCATCATCCTTGCTCTAGTTGCTATCTTTCACCTCCATTATTTAAAAAAAAATCACTTTCTGCCTCTTTTCAGTGCATATGTTATCCGCAATCTCCAAATTCACCCATTGTCTGAAATTTTACCCAAGTGGCTGCTATCATCTGCTTCACTGCATTCACTGTCTCCAGCTTCCATCAAATCATTTTCCCGCTTGACACTATCTTCGCTAGCATCCATTTCATTAGATATGCAACATTTCTTGAAGCTTTTGTTGATCACTTCAGGAGACACTTTGTCCCATGCAGCCTTAATCCACTGACACAAAACCGTCACACTTGGCTTTTTAATTTTTCCTGATCGTGTTAGGGCATGGTTGCCTGCCAGGAGCCATTCAGAATACAGCATTTCAAACTGTCTTTAAATGACTTGTTGACACATACATTTAAGACCTGTAACTTTGAAGTCATGCCTCCAGGTATGACTACGAGATCGGTATTCATGCCTTTAATAGATAACTTAACCTCTGGTGTTAATGTCTTTTTAATGCGTCCAACACTAACATATTTCTCTTTAAAAGTGCTCCACGTCTTCTATCCCAAACTACTTTAAGGGGGAAGTATCCTTGCCATCTTGGATTTATGTATTTTCCTCTATAACTTAATTTTCGGAGTCAATATTTAAAAACCAAGCTTTTCAAGGCGTAGGGAACATTTTAACAGTTATTTCGAAATCCCACTTATTTTTCGTACGTGATTAGTTTCACATCTGTAACCGTAATCAAACATTACCTAATTATTTAATAATTTCAATCCCACATGGGAAAATACAGTACAGGTTGAAACCCTACAAATTTCAAAAAATTTGTTAAGTAGTACTGAATGTCATGTCTATCTTTGATTTTTTATTTCTGGTCATACATTTTCATTACAAAGATTTGTAAGAAAATTCGAAGATGGAGTGGATACTACCCCCTTAAAAACCAGTCCTGCATCAATTCACTGGTCATCCAACAGTTTTCTTGACATCTCACAACCAACCCAGTCGGCAATGTTTCCTTTGGCATCATTTTGAGATTTAGTATAATGAAAGGTGGCAATTTTCTGCCATCTGCCAATACTGTAAGCATTACTGTTACTCTCATCTTCTAATTGCCAGATGTTTTCACGCTCACCGTTTTAGTACCAACAGTATCAACTGTGTAATTCATCGGCACATCAAAATTTACAGGTGTTTCGTCGGCATTCCCCATCTGGCCAAGAAGATAATCATTTTGCTTTCTGAGTTGAATGATATATCACTGGAAAGCAACAAGTTTTTTGTCAAAATCTGAAGGCAATTTCTGGCAAAGAGATGTTCTTCGCCACAGACAAGAGCCATTTCTCCTCATTATTCTAACACACCATCCTTTGCTTGCTTTGAAATTGCGTTGTGTAAGGTTGAATGTCTTTGCAATTTCGCTAGCCTTGTACTGAATCGCATCACACAAAATCTGCATCCCATTTGCACGTTGAACTTTTAAAAATTCAACAAATTGTTTTTCAATTTCTTGGAGTTGGCTGTGTTTTGATCCACTAAATGGTTTTCTAGTCGATTTACAACTCTTAAATTTCCCTCGTTTTCACTGCTGCACATTAACTTCAGACACGCCGTATTTCCGTGCAGCCGCATTATTGTTTGTGCCGCTTAAGTGATTACCATCATTTTAAAGTTTTTGTCGTAACTTCTCCTTTCCATTTTAGAGAAACTGCTTGACGAAGTACCCCGTGTTTCCATGTGGTCAGCCATTTTTACTGTTCAATATGACATGCTAAAACTGAAAATAAATCCGCCTAACTGTTTTGAAGAAACTGGCTGTAAAAGATAACTGCATAGAATCACACTATAATTTACACCAACTTTTTTACTCAGAACGTATTGATCATGTCTGCGCCATTTTGTGATACAGTTCATTTCAAAAACATACAACTACAAATAACCTTTATGTAGGTGACTACTGTATAATCCAAAAACATCACCCAAAAATTTTATTCCTTAAAAATCTATGTATCTGAATTTAAGGCGACCCATACTTTTTAAATAGTCAATTATGGTAGAAAAACGTAGTCTTGGATTTGGGTATATACTATATTTCGGCCACTGAGGATTTGAAAATACCCACTATGTGTTGTGGTATTTGCACTTTGCTCTGTAGCAGAAACAATATTGCTTTTGGCTTTGTGGCCACTACAAATTACCCACAATGCAATGTGAATATTCTGGTTGTACCCACAATGTGTTGTGCTGGCTGTAGTTGACTAAACAAAGTGAATTTTTAAACTGATTTATTCTTCACCTAACGTAACATAACCTAACCTAAATATGGATAAATGCATAGGGTGTATAACCAGAATACTCGCATCACGTTTTGGGTAATTTGTAGCAGCCACAAAGCGAAAAGCAATATTGTTACTGCCATTGAGCGAAGTGCAATTGCCACAGTGCGTTTTGAATGCTCACTGGCAGAAATAATTGCAAAGAACATATTGTGGAAGTTAATCATTACCCACACTGCATTGTGGGTAAATATTTTGACCAATTGACAAATGTGGCAATTGCAAGTAGCACATAATACATTAAAAAAAACATACAACTCCGTATGTAAGCAAACTGTCGTCAAACATAGTGAGCCACAAGGAGCACTGTTGTGTGAATAAGGCAGCAATATCCGGAATCATTCTCCACTATATTTGCTTGTAGCAAGATCTTCTGTTTATAATCTTTCCAGTATTATTTTTAATGCACTAGTCATTATTTACATTAAAGCATTTGCTGGTATGGGTAATGATTTTTTTTTAGAAAGATTGAGTTTAGTGTTAACAGTGTAGTCAAAATGTAACTAATGTACATTTTCTTTTTCAGGGTACATTTCTGCCCATACTACTCGGACATATTGCGCTTTGTAGAAGTTGTGTTGGCAATATTGTTAGGGCTTAATGCAGTGTACCACATCATTAAGTATTTTGAGTGCAAAGCAAAACTCCAACCAGTGTTTTTGACACCAGCCCAGAAAAAACTTATTGGGATTAGAGACTTGGGTAAGAAATTTTGTGTGTACGACTACATAAAAAATATTTTTAGTATATGTTTATGTTTTGTCAAATACTGTTGTTAATCAAGGAAGTTAGAATGGGGTCTTGTTTGTCAGTTTGGGTGTTTCTGTATGTACAAAATATAGGGATGTCAGTACAGTAATGAGTAGGCGTTGGTTGCATAACACCAATTTTTTTTTAAGTATTGAATATATTCTTAAAATGAGTCTTGAAGTGAACATCCATTGTAAATTTTTTTGTATAAAACAGACAACCTAGAATATAACAAAAAAATACACCTAAATCAAAACACGATTGCTTTGTCAACAGATATTGAAAACGCATAGTAAACTCCACAAATGGAATGAAGTTTGCTATCATAATTACAAAGGGGAAAAAAAATACCACACCAGATACGGTAGTCAAATTAAAAGAATGGCAATCGTACAAGGACCACCACAGTCAACCAACAAACTTCAGCAGGTTATTTGTCATAAAAAATGGGTATGAAAGGTGCTTATAACCTATAGCTTAATAGATTTAGGTACCAAAATATTTTCTGTGAAGTAGTTGTTTGTGCAAATACATGTATCTCAGTAAATGCATACATGTAAATACTACTCTTTGCCAGAAAAGGTAAAAAACCAATTATCTAAGCCCATATAATTTTCCTTTTATCATATTACATAAGTGTGTAATGACGCAATATTCTTAAATTTTCGGGACTGGGACACACGTTTCAATTTCCTTCATTTTTCTTAAGTTTTGACAAGCTTCGTAATAATTTTATCGGATTCAAAATAAAAGTCGTGTTGGCTCGTTTCCCGTGGTAGTTTGTTTATCCGGCAGACGTGTGCTATTGTAGGTTATCGGGTGGACGTTTGCTATTTACGTTTTATCAGGAGTCCTGTTGTTGTTTCGTTTTGAACATCGTAGTTTTCAGTTTTTTGTTAAGCGTCAGCATTATTTAGCTTTTTTCAGAATGCGTCAACAAATTTTGTACGAGAAGTTTGTTTATGTTGACTGCACAGTCTTAGTTACGATAACGAGTTGAAAGCGTGCTGTGGCCAGGCCCTTATCTCTGGAGAGGGGGGGTGATAGGCAGCACAAAAGACGCGTGTGTGTGTCGCCCTACAGATCAGTCGCACTTCAGAGTCAGTCGGCGGCGAGATCAGTCGCACTTCAGAGTCAGTCGGCAGCGAGAGAAGTCACATCAGGTTAAGCTTCACTTCAAGTCAGTCACCCTTCGGGTCAGTGGTACAATGCTTGCCTAGTCCACGTCGGTGTGACGATAACCCTCACATCGGCAACTAGACTTTATTTTATTTCTCCGCCGGTGTTGGAGGTAGCAGCAGTTATTAGTTCTTCGGGCCAGTTTTCAGACAAATAATTAATTTGTAAACGACTGTGGCGCTGTTTCTGCACTTGTATGGTTATATGTGAACGTTCGTACTCTGCATAACTGGAACTTCGTATGTTAACTTTGAAACTTCAATGATAAATAAAGTATAGAACAAAATAATCTGGAACTTGAACTTCTTTCTTAATTAATCGGCGTCCATCTTACTGAGTCCCGTGTTCTACCTTTGAGCAAGCCGTGGCAACATAACATCGGCAGTGTAACCAGCGCCGAAGGTTACAAAATGGCGCCCAACGTGGGGCATTTCCCTTTTCTACTTTCTCTCTTATTACTTTGCTATCGGCTATTTCTTTGTGTAAGCCTACCTCGCTGTCTGAATAATGCGCCATTTCTATTCCTGATTGGTTGTTTGCCGATCCTGTATATAATTCCGTATCAGACTTGCTACAATTTCTTATCAAACTATGTGACTTGACCTTTAATCTTTGTTTAATAAAAAGAATACAATTCTTAACCTAGATAACTAAACAGAAACCTAGATAACCTAACAGACAACGTTATTTGTTTTGATGGCTTCACTGTTGATCCTACGAGTTCTTACCGTTACTGTTGTTGATGAATGAGGCCTCGTCCCTGAAACTTGGGCGTCGTGCTGCTGGAAACCTGGACTGGAACTGCCGCCGGTACCGTGTTGTTGTACGTCTCGATGTTCGTGGATCTCGTAGATTTGTCTTCAAGTGTGGGTATTCGTGCCCTGCGGTTGGGTCGCCATTTTGTAACGTTCGGCGCTGGTTACACTGCCGATGTTACGTTGCCACGGCTTGCTCAAAGGTAGAACATGGGACTCAGTAAGATTGGTGGTGTCAATATGGAATGATTTGCCCTCCCCAACTGTGGCAAATCGACTTTGCTGCCTGCTTCTAATGAAATTGTCACTCAAGGCAGATGTCAAGGAAAGTTTGCCAGGACTTTCTAAATTTCTTCGGTTTTTACATCCATCCCAGACATCTCATTCTTCACTCAGACCATTTTGTGCATTTTTACAATCTCATCTATGCCATTTAGTGTCAACTCAAGCATAGCATGAGAATGACGTGTAGTTCTTTGTGTAGCCTATTTAGTAAAGAAAATAGAATTTTGAAAAATGCTTTTAGTGAAAGAGCTTTTCAGATTCATATTTGAGAGTGGCGTCAACTCCATCCGAGCGTACGTGTCAGCCGTACCCTGAATTGACTCCACTGAATCTCTCAGCGTGCAGTTGGAGGTCATCCTCTGTGTTTCCAACCCCACCTCCTGGAAGCTGTGACTCTTCACTGGCATATGGTATGTGTATTCAGTTTTATTTTTAATTTCCTTGTGTCTATTAGACTGTGATTGTGTGTTTAAATAGTGCCAGAACATATTTCACTGCTGGTAATTTGCAGATCTGTTAAAATGTTTTGTTCATATCATTCAAATAATTCTGTGAAATAGTACATTTGAAGTATTTTTGTGCTTGCAAAAAAATTACTAATTCAAAATGTAAACAGTATTTGGTGTGAATAGGTTGCCAGGCCACTAATTATATTTTACATTGTTGAAATGAGATTAACAAAAGTACTCGCAAGGCAGTATTTGTGGATACACACACACCAAGTAGGATGGAATGTTTTGCCTGCTGGGCCAGCTTCTTCGGGTTGCGAGTAGCAACACACTGCAGTCTGTTAAATGGGGGGCCACCGCTTAATAGATTGCAGTGCATTTGTCCTACCTTGTGGCTGTGTGCGTGTATTTTTTTCTTTTTTTCATTTCTTTTTCTTTTTTTTTTTCATCTTTTTTACTTTGCTTTTTCTCTCTTTTATCCTTTTTCTCTATTTTTATCTTCTCTCTCTTTCTCTCTTTTCCTCTTTCCTCTCTGTTTCTATTTTCTCTTTTTTTCTGTTTTCTCTCACGTTCTCTCTTTTTTCTGTTTTTTCTCTTTTTCCCCCTTTTTTCTGTTTTCTCTTTCCCCCCTTTTTTCTCTTTTCTCTTTCCCCCCTTTTTTCTCTTTTCTCTTTCCCCCCTTTTTTCTCTTTTCTCTTTTCCCCCTTTTTTCTCTTTTCTCTTTTCCCCCTTTTTTCTCTTTTCTCTTTTCCCCCTTTTTTCTCTTTTCTCTTTTCCCCCTTTTTTCTCTTTTCTCTTTTCCCCCTTTTTTCTCTTTTCTCTTTTCCCCCTTTTTTCTCTTTTCTCTTTTCCCCCTTTTTTCTCTTCCCCCCTTTTTTTCTCTCTTTTCTCTCTTTTCTCTCTCTCTTTTCCCTCTCTCTGTTCCCTTTCTCTTTTCTCTCTCTGTTGTAACACAAAAACTGTGGACTGTAAACAAAAATATATGTAGCAATGCAAACACAAAAACAGCCATTAGCAGTGAGGCTGCCCGATAGCACTACTCACCGCAATGATGGTTCACGAACAACGGACTGGCTTCTTGTTGCCAGTCCAGGGTTGTCAACTGCTATTGCAGTAATGGCAGGGCAGGAAATTTGAATTAAAAATGCTTCCAACACACACAAGGGCAAGTCACTGATATACCAAACTGTTTAATACATACGAAAATAGGGTGATTTCATATTTACAAGTCCAAACATTCTGCCCGCCTTGCAATGTTTCATTTCAATACAACTGTAATGGGCAAAGCTTGACAATATGGTGTTTGAGTTGTCCGGTGGACATGCGCACAGTAGCCACTCTTACTACACCATCCTTTCCAGGGTTTAGCTCCAGGATACACCCCAGGCGCCACTGTAGAGGTGGTACTCTATCTTCTTTCAACAGCACTAGCTGATTGGGGGCAGGATCAGTTTCCTGCTGGTGGCACTTCTGCTGCTGGTGAATGGTGTGCAAATAGTCTCTGTGCCAACAATGCCAGAAATCCTGCTGTTGCCATCACTGTAAATGGTTTAGCTGGATATCTCCAAGGTCCGGCTCTGGTATATGATACAAAGGTGCCAGAATCCAGAACTGTTTTCTGTGAGAATGCCTGTAAGTGTCCGCACTCCATGATGATTGTTTTTCTCGTGATAGTGAGTTGTGATGAGGTCAGTTAGAGGATCACTTTTCGGAAGCAGCAGTGGATGTTTATGTTCAAATGGAACAGAAGCTTGGGACAGTCTGCTGCCCACCCTAATCAACCCATACTCATCCAAAAAGGGCACTAATTTCCTGATTTGAGGAAATGAGCAATGATTCTTCTTTTGTGCAGAAATGTTCGCCTTGAATGAATCAGATTGAACACGAAAGAGCCAAAATCTTAAGGCCAGATCGAGCTCTGAGGGTGAGAGGTTTCCTTTCGAGCTCATTGAACGAGAAGTACGATAGTTTATGGATGAAGCGTGAAACAAACTCTGTGACTCTCAACAACTTAGTCAGCTGACTGAACCGGTTCACCAACTGACTTATGCCCCAGTTTTGTCCCAACTTTGTATTGAAGCAAGGTTGGATCCACATCAACAGCACCTTGTGACCTTGAAGGTCAATCCCCCATTGGCTCTTTTAGCCATGATGGACCTGTCCACCACAAGAGGTGATCTAGCAGCTGAGAAGGTAAGAGACCACGTGAAGCACAATCTGCAAGGTTGTCTTCAGACGACACATGTTTCCACCATGATTGGCGTGTTAGATCTTGCAGTTGACTTACTCTATTGGCTACAGAGGTCTTAAACTGATGTGGGAAGGAGTTGATCCAGGCCAATAAAACTTGGTAATCTGTCCAAGCAGTGATCAATGATAAGCAGATATGCTTTTGATAGGTCACAACAAGATTGAGCAAACGTGCAAACATTAGAGCACCACAAAACTCCAAGTGAGGCAATGACTGAACCTTGACTGGTGCTACTTTGGACTTCCCAACTAACAGCAGAGTGCTGATTTTATCACCAGGACCCAAGTTACACTAGTAAACCACCGCTACATATCCAATCTCGGAACTGTTCAAGAATCCATTGACTTCATACACACACCCATCTGGACCCCCTATACTGTGGGGAATAGCAATAAATGACAGACAAGGAAGCTCCTGTTTTGAAGTGCCGCCACCACTCTGCAAGATAAGGTTTTGATAAGGGGGGAGATCAGCATCCCAGTCAATAGTTTTCGGGCAGAGGATTTGTAGATGCTCAGCAAAACATTAGGAGAAGACTGAGCCACCTGAGAGGGTAAAAAATATGTGCAATTATAGAAACGGTGGTTTGTTTAGTGGTATGACAAGAGCTACCTTGAATTTTGTATGCAAGATACTGGGTTCAAATGCAGTCCCAAAACCTTGACAATTACGTGAGAATCAGGATCCAAGTTGACAACTGTGGTGTCTCAACATCTTCAGGGAGGAGCCAATCAAGAAGAGCTCGGTCTTTGCTCATGGATTTCCGTAGTTTGAACCCACTCTTGGCAAGACAGGAAATCAGTTCTCTTTGAACAATTATTGCTGAAGCAGTCAAATCCGAACCTGAAAGCACATCATCCATATACACGTCTGACCCTAAGACTATATATGCAATCGGAAAGGTTGCTGCTTCATCCTCAGCGAGCTGTTGCAACGTACGAAGAGCTAAGTAGGGGGCCGANCGGAAAGGTTGCTGCTTCATCCTCAGCGAGCTGTTGCAACGTACGAAGAGCTAAGTAGGGGGCCGAAGATACTCTGTGTGTAACAGTCTTCAAGTGAAAGTCTTTGATGGGATCAGTATTACAGAACCTCCAAACAATGTGCTCGTTGTCTTGGTGATCTGGATGAACAGCAATCTGTCAGTATGCTTGTTTAATGTCAGCTGTGAATACAACTGCATGCAAGCGAAAACCCAACAAAACATCAATCATCTCCCTGTGCAGTTTGGGATCAGTCAGCAAATTGTCATTCAACGACATCACCACACACAACTTGGTGGTGGAACTCTGTTGTCCAACCAATGAGTGATGGGGAATGTAATAAGTTGGCGTTGAATGAATGTGATTTTCTGGAACCTTTTCCATATACCTTTAGAGAAGGTAGTCCTCCATGAAATGTAAGTACATAGAAGCAAGTTCTGAGTTTCCCATAAGACATCTTTCAAAGGTAAACAAGCAATTTATAGCTTGTGCTAGGGTTTCACCCACCTCGGGGCGAGGTGTGGAATGGCAGGCACACACTATAGCAACCATCTTCCATACCATTTCAACAAACATCTGAGTGGGGTGGGGGGACCCCTCAACTTCCCAAAATTTCTTCATGACTTTTTCCAAGGAAGGGAGGGGATGAACAGAGCAAGGAGACACCCAATGTCTCAAGTGCTGCTAAGTTTTCAGATACGACAGTCATTAATTGACGTAGTGACTTTGGTGAATCTACTGAGACCTAAGGCGCTTGCAATAGGGCCCCTACATGTGCTGACACGATCAGATGCTTGTTCTCATACGATCCACAAACAAATTCCAGGCAATTTCAAAGTTAGCCTCTGACAAGGGCAAANCGATCAGATGCTTGTTCTCATACGATCCACAAACAAATTCCAGGCAATTTCAAAGTTAGCCTCTGACAAGGGCAAAGAGTGGATCATTCCAAATGGTTCACTAATAAGTGCCCACTTCAAGTGTGCTAACTTTTCAGCAGATGACAGAATTATATTGTCAGAGACTATCACAAACAAGNAATAAGTGCCCACTTCAAGTGTGCTAACTTTTCAGCAGATGACAGAATTATATTGTCAGAGACTATCACAAACAAGCTGGAGAAATTAGACCACTGTTGTGGGGTACCATCGAAGTTGGGAAGCCCAATTTTTGGTAAAGAAAAGTTCAACTTACGGACCTTTGCTGCATCATCCGCAGCTGCAGGNCGAAGTTGGGAAGCCCAATTTTTGGTAAAGAAAAGTTCAACTTACGGACCTTTGCTGCATCATCCGCAGCTGCAGGAGATACCTCATGCTTGTTGTCCATGGCCTGGACTGCGGCCGTGACAGTGCAGTATTGTTCCTCGAAGTTGGCCATGCGCTACATGTGTTGTTCACATGCGTCACTCGCCCTTCNGCCGTGACAGTGCAGTATTGTTCCTCGAAGTTGGCCATGCGCTACATGTGTTGTTCACATGCGTCACTCGCCCTTCAGCTAAACGAAGCTGCAAGGACGCTGTGAATAAGTCAGTCATGCCGATTGACTCAAATTTGATGAACATGTGAAAGTAACCATGTATTGTTTGTCATAAAAATTAATGTTAATGGTTCCCCATACACACACCAATTTAAAAACTATACTTTCTGGTCATTATCACACTAGTGCAAAATGCTGTTTCCAAGAAACAGTATCACGTTTTGGTTCAGCAGAATGCAGCTGTTTGTTAGACACTTAAAGAGTTTCTACATGTAACCAGTGTGCTGACTATAGTGTTATTGAAAAATTAATTAAAATCTTTATTTTGTTAAACTCTTTGGAGCAATTTGAAAATGATTTAAGAACTGAATGCAGTAAAAGGAAGGAAATCTAAACATGGAAAAAAATCAAGAGACACAGAAGAAGCTTTGGTGTGTTGTACGAACATTTTGGAATGATGAGCAATAATTTGACAGTATTTTGAGGAGTTGGGTAGTTTTGACAAAAGAAACGTGTACTTAATTTTTGCCAGTAAGACTTGGAATCTGTTGAAAGCCCATTGCAATTCTATAGCTTTGGACTAGAAGGTATGTGCACTTAGTTTCCTGTTGTGTAAAATGGTACAGTGTTTCTATCACATTTTCTGCCTCTCTTAACTGTCTTAACAGTAGGGCAGAGGTATTTGTCACTCGTTGAAAGATTTTCAGGAAATGCGAGCAAGGTGGTAGAGTGGTAACATTAGACTTACCTTTGGGGAAAGATTCTATTTCAAAGTACAATTTTTAACTGTACTGCTTGAATAGTGCATTTTGGGAAGTGTTTGGTTGGCAATATTGTTTAGGCTTAATAGAGTGCATATTTTCAATAAACAACGATAACGGCTTTAAACTTAGTGTCTACTAATCAAATNTTGTTTAGGCTTAATAGAGTGCATATTTTCAATAAACAACGATAACGGCTTTAAACTTAGTGTCTACTAATCAAATCATCACACTTTTAATTCTTGGAACTACCTAATACAGTACATTGCTCATGTCACACATATCCATTAAAAATATGGCATAAAAGGTTAGATATGATGTCATGATTTGTGCAATGTCCTACTTAGGAGGTATNACATATCCATTAAAAATATGGCATAAAAGGTTAGATATGATGTCATGATTTGTGCAATGTCCTACTTAGGAGGTATGTATTCTGTCCTATTCAGGAAAAATAAAATTAAATAGTACAGTTCATAAAGTAAATGTATTTTTTACTATGACGCAGTTTGGCATGGCGTGGGGAGTGTTTGCGACGGGGGTCACACAGGTTTTCGAAGGGATTCTGGGTCACACCATGCCCTTATTTGGTCACTTTTTTAGCACCCTGGGGCGAGGAGTGGGGTTAGGCAGATGGTGACTTTAACCTCGAGTGCCTACCGCCCGCTAACAGAGTAGGACCAGCCCGCAAGGAAGACACTTCTGTTCAAGAGTGGAAATTATCGCCCACACCGGCAAGTACCCGCANAGAGTAGGACCAGCCCGCAAGGAAGACACTTCTGTTCAAGAGTGGAAATTATCGCCCACACCGGCAAGTACCCGCGACCGTAACTTCTATTTTTTAAATTAAAATAATTTTGGCAGACAATAGTCTTCTATAAAATTATTTCCACCGGTGTGGGAGGTCTAAAGGGTGCCAAGAGGGNAAATAATTTTGGCAGACAATAGTCTTCTATAAAATTATTTCCACCGGTGTGGGAGGTCTAAAGGGTGCCAAGAGGGAACTAAAGTCCCTCCTCCCTTTATAATTTTATCTCGCCGCACAAGTTTTTAGTAAAATTAATAAATGAACTACTGTGGCGCTGCTCTTTGCCGGTTTGTCTGGTAAAACTGACTGTTCGTGACTCTGCATACTGGAAGATTGTGTGTGAACCGTTTAGTTTGAATTTTAAATAAAATTACATAGAAAGTAAACTGAAACTTGAATTAATTATATTTTTTATAGGACTCCTTTTAAGTTTCATGTCTATACCGAATTGAGTAAAACCGAGCTGTGATTTCTAGTTGCCAATTCCGACGACTGCAATATTACAACATTAGCTTGCCTAACTCAGTCTGATCTGAACATTGAGACTCAAGTTTATAAAGGTGCCCAAATAAAATGAGACTAGCTGGAAATATAGTTCAACTGAGTTTAGTGACAACAGCGGCTCAAAACACAATAACAAAAGAGATAAGAATCGCAGTATTGATTATTCTTCAGTCAAAAACACTTGTATCGCAAGGATATTTACGATACTGGGATAGAAAACAAAGTAAACAAACAAATTTCTGGCACCCTGAATGAATGACTATTTACACAAGCGGAAAGAATTTAGTAGTTTTTAGTTTAGTCCGAAATACAATTAAAAAGAAAGAAAGGTCACAGGGGATCCTGTTGTGAGTTACATTTGTGACTCGAGCTTTTGATACTCTTCAAGCATCCATCGTCTTCTGATCTATTTTGTTACTGAGACTGGACTGGCTTCTTACTCTTGCACGATGATGGGCGTGGGCATGCCTACTATATCTTCTGACAACTTTATTGCACCACAGAAATTCAGGGCATCTGTGATGTAGTCATATCTAAAAATAGCGCAAACACCCCTTGCAACATGGGTGTGTATCTCATCACAGCGTGACTGTTGTCATCTTATCTTTATTGCACCATGTTACAACAGCTAACTATGTGTCCTTAGCTAATTAGTAAAAGAAAAATGTGTTACATCACCTAACAATAATCATTGCTACAGTCAAAAGACTTGAAATAAAATTGCAAATTTGGAAAATCGAAAATTTGTAAAATAATTACATTAGTTCACAAAAGTATAGAAAAAATAAATATTTTGTCCACATATCAATTACTATTGCCTGCATCATTACAAATTACAGTAAAGGAATACTAAGAAGATATTCTTTATAACATTTTATATACATAGTAGTACATAAAAACTATTTTTTCACTACGTGTGTAATAAATAATGTATCAATTTCTTCTAAAAAAAATTTCTGCCTTATAGTTGTAAATTGTTTTTGCTCACAGTAGAGTTATTAAATTGTAACTTGCATGTGATGTAGATAGTTATACCTGGAAGCAACCATGAAGGTAATTTTGATATATGCTCTGATGAAAAAACAAATAAGCAGCGTAATTTTTATGCAGGTATAGCAGATGGTTCCAGCCCCAACATATCTTTGTCATCATCATCGTGGATATACACTCCTGGAAGCATCAATGATACTTCACAAGTTCGTGCAAGATGTCGACGTTCTACATCTGCTACTGCAAGCCCTTCATCTCCTGCTCGTAGTGTCTCTTCTGTCGAGTATATTGAAGATGACAGTTCTTTGAAGAAATACTTGAAAGAGTTTGAAGAAAATGAGAAAAAAGCTGCTGTTGGTATGTAATAAAAGTTGAAGGATGNTTGAAGAAATACTTGAAAGAGTTTGAAGAAAATGAGAAAAAAGCTGCTGTTGGTATGTAATAAAAGTTGAAGGATGTTGTAATGGTACAGATAATGATATGAAGGTAACATTTAATTTTATTTTTTTTTTGTGAAGGAATGTGATTGGTTTTTGATTATTTCAGACATTTTGTCAGTCTTAGTACAGTGGACTGTATCTACAATTTTTCAGGGGACTGTNGGACTGTATCTACAATTTTTCAGGGGACTGTCAAAAAATTCCCATACATTCAGAATTTCTGTAGACTAGGATGTGACCTGTACATCAATAAAATACGACTTGTATCTTTAGTATATTGTTTATGTGCATGATGCACACAATCTATTCTCGCTGTTGACTTGCAACGCTGTCGATTCTTGTGTGCAGCTGCTGCACCTTCTTGAATTCTTTCATATATAAAAATGTGAATGTATAAATGGGAACACATACATAAGTGTTTTGGTACCGCATCACATAACATACAGTAAACTCCCTTACGAGAATGACTTTGTAAAATCGTTACCCTTGTAAAAATCTAAACTGTGTAATGACGCAGTATTCTTAATTTTCGGGACCAGGACACGTGTTTCAATTTCATTTGTTTTTCTTAAGCTTTGCTAAGCTTCGTAATATTTTTATCAGGTTTGAAGTTAAGAGCAGTGGTGGTTCATTTACCGTGATAGTATGTTTATCGGGCAGACGTTTGCTGTTTTTCGTTTATCAGGAGTCCGGTTGTCGTTTCATTTTGAACGTCTTGGTTTTCAGTTTTTGTTAAGCGTCAGCATTATTTAGAAACTTTCAGGCTTCGTCAACAAGTGTTGTATGAGAAGTTCGTTTATCTGCATGTTGACGGCGCAGTCTTAGTTTTGTACAACGCAGTTTCAATAATGTGTCAGTTTTGATAACGTGTTGAGAGCATGCGTGGCCAGACCCTTATCTGGAGAGAGGGGGGTGATAGGCAGCACAAATACACGTGAGTCTGTCGCCCTTCAAGCAGGTAGTAGAGGTCGTTAGTTGGAGGGCAGTCGGCGACGAGGGCAGTTGGAAGAGAGTCGCCTTTCAAGCAGGCGGCGAAGTCAGTCGTCTTACAATGCTTGCCTAGGCTGCGTCGGGCGTGACGATAACCCCCACATTAGCAACTAGACTTTGCTATATTATTTCTCTGCGGGTGTGGGAGGTCGCCACATTTTTTATTTCATCGGGCAAGTTTTAAACAGGAATAAGTCGTAACAACTGTGGCTCTGGTCTGCAATAGTTTATTTATCTGTGAATGGTCCGTACTCTGCATATTCTGAACTTCGGATGTGCATTGAGTCACCTCAATAATAAATAAAAGTATTGAACAAATACTCTGGAACTTGAATTTATTTCATAATTAATTGGCGTCCATTTGACAGTCTCTCGTTTTCCACCTCTGAGCTAGTCGAATGCAAGTCTGCAATTTACAGTCGGTGTAACTGTAGCGCCCAATGTTACAACTGTTCAATTTCAACTACATAAAAATCTAGAAATTGCGTGTCAAGGTGCATTTTTATTCCCTGTGAAGACTGTTAAAACGTCTCTGGCGTAAAATCAGAATTATTTTCATGTGAAATATTAATTTAAATTAATAAGTAAATGTCTTACAAATAAAATTATGCCCTAGAAGCATAAACTTTATACACCCTTATTGCCAAAAAATGTTTATTAATATCGAGCAGCACATTTTACAGAGTACAGTAAATATAAAGTGCTTATCGCAAAAAAAATTAGGAGGGTGTGTTTCTGAAATCATTTATTTCAAAAGCTTAACGTCTTTAGAATAAATTTCCTTCATTGTTATTTGTTAAGAGTAAACAGTGTGTATTTGCAAACCATGCATTACTGTATGTTTGTAGGATATAATTAGTGAATTTTCATATTTTAGAAAGTGCCATTTTATTCTCTTATCTTAAAAAAAAAAATGTCTCTTTGTAATTACATATTACGTAATTTTATATATAGAAATGACTAATTGTGCCATAATTTCATGGAACCCATGTTGTAAAGGTTTAAAAATAAGACTTTTAGTTTAAAGTACTTTCATTACTAAGTATACTTAGTTGATGTACGTTATAACAAATTTTACTGTATTTCACTTCAGAAAAAATTGTGATTTTAAGGCAGAGATAAATAAATAAGGTAGAGGTGAGCAGATATGGATTTTGAGCCTTTTCCGATATTGCAGGTACAAACTTACCGATATTGCCAATACCAATACCGATACTGCCTTGACAAGGAAAAATAACATTATTGCAAGTTTCTAAAAATAAAAACTTAATTTTTAAACATTTACCTAAATAAAATTCTAATAGTCTTCGTTTTTATTGTTTTAGTGATAGGCCTAACTATTACGATAAATATAAATCTAAGAACCACATATTAAGCTTAAGCATATTTACAACACCAAAATAACCTCCAAAAGCATGTCAGTAAGCAATGGAACTCTTAAAAAAAAACATAACACTTCAAATGGTGCGTACAGTCAATGTGCCGTTGTGGTACTATATGACCTTGATGTACCGCCTCTCGAAACCAAACATTTGCAAATATTGTAAACAGATTTGCATTCTTGCTTGTTGCTTACGGTACAAAGAAATTCCACAAATAACTTTTTCTTCCAGACATATCATTTGTTTATTGCTGGCACACGTAAATAATTTCACCATGTTCAAACCCTAACCTAGCACAGTCATGTTACTACAGCAAACAAACCAACAAAACAAATAAAAAATAGGCAACTGTCAGAATGGCACTGCTAAGCGGCAGTAATGTGAAGCATATAACCAACATTACAAGATTACATAAGCTTTTTTTTTAATGTGTCGCCGTGTTCGCGGTTTGTCGTGAAACAATTAAGACAAAATATTTTTGGATGTAATCGTAAATATTAATTATTGTTAATATTATATCTGTGTTAGGCTGATTAAATGTTAGGTTTTGTTTATGCTGCAAGCTTGCCTCCATAGATAAAATTCAGTAAACTCAAATGGTGGCTACTATTGTTTTGTTGTATACGTGTTTCGTGAACAATCATGCAAAACGTGCCTAATTTTGCTTTGAAAATATAAACACAGCCAGTTGGGTACTTAAGTAAAAACCAATTTAAAAATAGTGATTATTTTAATAAAACCAAATAGTGAGCAAAGCACTCCAATTATGGCAAGTTGAAAACAGCATCATCTTAGATTCTTAGGGCAAAATATCGGTTATAATATCAGCAATTTAAAAATGAATTGCGCACAATTCTGATAGTTACGACGTCGGCCGGTTTCGATATATCGGTACCGGTATCGGCTCAGTCCTAAAATAAGGTGATTTAAATAAATTTTTTATGGTCTTCAATAATTAATCATTCAAAAACACTGGCTCTGTGCCTAAGTATTATTTTGTGACAAATACTGTCAAAAAAAGGTCCTTCCTGGATATCAGTTTATTCAGCGGACTTGTGTCTGTTGAAATAAATTATACAGTATTCACCCAAAAATCAGACTACAGTTTTCACTTTAAACTGTATTAAAAAAAATGGGGTTGGTCTTACAATAGATATCAAATTCTTTCAACCTACAATAACATGCAGTGTTTACATACCCATTTGACTGCCAATCACATTACATGTAAATGCATATATTACTGCTGCTATGCAAATAATGGTGACCANATAACATGCAGTGTTTACATACCCATTTGACTGCCAATCACATTACATGTAAATGCATATATTACTGCTGCTATGTAAATAATGGTGACCATTTGGAATTCAAAACATGAAACTCATAAATAACATGGTATGAAATTTGTGTGCACTTTTTACACTTTCATACTACGGCCGTGTTTTAAACTACCAACGACCTGCAGTAAATGATGCATGGTTTTGGTTCCATAAGGGTGGCACTATCTCTACATATTTCTTTCAAGTGTTTAATATCTACGTTCATATTGTTATTTTGGTCTATGGCCAAGTTTGTAAACAGTGATCTGAAAATATTTTCTGAAAGAAAAGAGTTTAAATATGTCTTACAGATTATTTTTTAATATCTTAAAAAAATTAAATACTAACATTTATTATAGTGTACATTTATAGGATCACTCTGTCATTTAGTATTTTAATTTTATGCAGTGAATTGAGCAAAAAAATTAAAAGTGATTGAGCTTATTATTTTTTTGAGATTCCATGTAGTGACTTTCTAAGCAGGAATGCTACAATTGTCAGTAAATTATTTTTCTTGCTACATGATCTCATAATATGGGGTCGTCTTAAAATTCAGGGTCGTATTATTTTTGGGTGAATATGGTAAATCCTTCTATGTCCCCGCACGAAACCACTGAAAATGAACTTCCTGCTTGGTGATACAAGTCGCTCGATGTCCAAACAATATTTGGCAACAAGGGAAGGTTGAGCATACGCTTATGAACGTATCATCTTATTCTACTGCATTTTATCATGCTGCTTACTGAGTTAAATTAATACTTTGTTTGAAAATCATGTTCATTTTACACCAAATACGACTAAACTAAGGCATGTAGTTACAGACGTGTGTTTGCTCGCCCAAAAAAAATGCAGCGTCTCCATTGTTTTCTTTTATTATTAGTACTTTGTTTTAGTATTATTATTAGTACATAATGTAACATCTACAGCTCTTAATAGTTGGTTATGTTAAGCATCCACTTGTCTGGGTAATAATGTTCAGTTATTTGGACAGCTAAGTCTACATAATGTAGTTAAAATATAATTCTCCTTACATTAGAAATCATCACACACTGAAATAAACACGTCCTTTTACACAATGAAATAAACACGTCTTTTTACAGAATGAACCAAACATATCCTTTTACAGAAATAAATAAACATGCCCTTTAATAGAANAAAGCACTCCAATTATGGCAAGTTGAAAACAGCATCATCTTAGATTCTTAGGGCAAAATATCGGTTATAATATCAGCAATTTAAAAATGAATTGCGCACAATTCTGATAGTTACGACGTCGGCCGGTTTCGATATATCGGTACCGGTATCGGCTCAGTCCTAAAATAAGGTGATTTAAATAAATTTTTTATGGTCTTCAATAATTAATCATTCAAAAACACTGGCTCTGTGCCTAAGTATTATTTTGTGACAAATACTGTCAAAAAAAGGTCCTTCCTGGATATCAGTTTATTCAGCGGACTTGTGTCTGTTGAAATAAATTATACAGTATTCACCCAAAAATCAGACTACAGTTTTCACTTTAAACTGTATTANGACTTGTGTCTGTTGAAATAAATTATACAGTATTCACCCAAAAATCAGACTACAGTTTTCACTTTAAACTGTATTTAAAAAAATGGGGTTGGTCTTACAATAGATATCAAATTCTTTCAACCTACAATAACATGCAGTGTTTACATACCCATTTGACTGCCAATCACATTACATGTAAATGCATATATTACTGCTGCTATGTAAATAATGGTGACTANTTACAATAGATATCAAATTCTTTCAACCTACAATAACATGCAGTGTTTACATACCCATTTGACTGCCAATCACATTACATGTAAATGCATATATTACTGCTGCTATGTAAATAATGGTGACTATTTGGAATTCAAAACATGAAACTCATAAATAACATGGTATGAAATTTGTGTGCACTTTTTACACTTTCATACTACGGCCGTGTTTTAAACTACCAACGACCTGCAGTAAATGATGCATGGTTTTGGTTCCATAAGGGTGGCACTATCTCTACATATTTCTTTCAAGTGTTTAATATCTACGTTCATATTGTTATTTTGGTCTATGGTCATGTTTTTTTCTAATACTGTAAACAAAACAGAAGTTTGTAAACAGTGATCTGAAAATATTTTCTGAAAGAAAAGAGTTTAAATATGTCTTACAGATTATTTTTTAATATCTTAAAAAAATTAAATACTAACATTTATTATAGTGTACATTTATAGGATCACTCTGTCATTTAGTATTTTAATTTTATGCAGTGTATTGAGCAAAAAAATTAAAAGTGATTGAGCTTATTATTTTTTTGAGATTCCATGTAGTGACTTTCTAAGCAGGAATGCTACAATTGTCAGTAAATTATTTTTCTTGCTACATGATCTCATAATATGGGGTCGTCTTAAAATTCAAGGTCGTATTATTTTTGGGTGAATATGGTAAATCCTTCTATGTTCCCGCACGAAACCACTGAAAATGAACTTCCTGCTTGGTGATACAAGTCGCTCGATGTCCAAACAATATTTGGCAACAAGGGAAGGTTGAGCATACGCTTATGAACGTATCATTTTATTCTACTGCATTTTATCATGCTGCTTACTGAGTTAAATTAATACTTTGTTTGAAAATCATGTTCATTTTACACCAAATACGACTAAACTAAGGCATGTAGTTACAGACGTGCGTTTGCTCGCCCAAAAAAAATGCAGTGTCTCCATAGTTTTCTTTTATTATTAGTACTTTGTTTTAGTATTATTATTAGTACATAATGTAACATCTACAGCTCTTAATAGTTGGTTATGTTAAGCATCCACTTGTCTGGGTAATAATGTTCAGTTATTTGGACAGCTAAGTCTACATAATGTAGTTAAAATATAATTCTCCTTATATTAGAAATCATCACACACTGAAATAAACACGTCCTTTTACACACTGAAATAAACACGTCCTTTTACACAATAAAATAAACACGTCTTTTTACAGAATGAACCAAACATATCCTTTTACAGAAATAAATAAACATGCCCTTTAATAGAANAAATAAACACGTCTTTTTACAGAATGAACCAAACATATCCTTTTACAGAAATAAATAAACATGCCCTTTAATAGAAAACATAATACGTGGAAATATCGGATTCATAAAAACAGTGCTACTCAATTCCGGACTGCATGCCGGTTTGAACCATTTTTGCAAACTGTGTGAAATTCCTGTTTTCCAAAACAAAAGCATTCACAGTGAACAAAGTTTTATTAAAATACTTGCAAAATATACACGCACAAGAATAATATTAATTTAAAATGGTTTTGTGCAGTGAATCTAAGAAAATTTTTGAAGTGTTAACTCAAGTGAGGTTATGTATGGCACAGCAAATTACTTAAAGGCATTGAGTTTAGTGAAAATAAGTGTAGTTTATAATTATAAAATGATTGTCAAAGGGAATTAAGGGGGTATGATTTTTTCAAAATATTATTAGCATTATAATTATTTACGAGACTGCGTCATCTACGTGCAACATCACGTCACCCCAAGCGGAGTCCAAACCCACAACGGCTTGCTTCCAGAGCCCACCAGCATAGCCCTAGGATACCAATAAATTGAGGTTTATTTATTTTCGTGGATCATAAAGTCAAAGTAGAACATTAAATTTCATAACTTAATTATTCCCAGTAGAGCGACTGGCACTGCTTGTATTGTGTGTCGTGTCACTTATCACCGTAGCACGCCAGGCGAGCAGCGATGGGCTATCCAGCGCCGGTGACAGATGGCGACTTGGAGAGCTTTGTTGGAGCGAGTGGCGCGGTGCAGCTTTGCCACTTCCTGTCACATTTTTTGTCCCTGTTACTTTCAGTTGTTGTCACTACAGGGACAAGTAACATTCGTCCTTGTCGCAATGACAGCAAATATTCCTCACTCTTAGAGTCCAATGCACACTTGCATTTTCCTCTTTCCTCGTGTTTCCTGTCATTGTAGGCACTGAAAGACTGACATTAGCTAACTTCCATCCAGTTATCAATGTGAGATACATAGTTAGGTTGGCATTCTAACCTGTTTTATTTTTGTAATTTCCAAGTTAAGTTTGTTGGGGTTCTGTTTATTTTATTTTGAGCGTAAAAAGGAAACAGTGAGAGGGTGGAGGGACTTTAGTTTAAAGTCTTTCGTAAGACTGCATTGTTTTGATGTTCTAATGAGAGTGCGGCATTTTGAGTTGCATATTGTTTTGATGGAGCAGTGGAAAATTTTGCTCTTATGGAAATAACATTCAAATTATTGTAACTTAAAAAATTTTAACTTTAATGAAAAAACAAAATGTGNATTTTGCTCTTATGGAAATAACATTCAAATTATTGTAACTTAAAAAATTTTAACTTTAATGAAAAAACAAAATGTGATATATACGTTGCTGTTTGTATTCGTGTAGATGCTGCAATACACACACACTCATTCTCTATGTCTTTGGCCGAAGTTAACATTACACTTGTTAAATTTACGATATAGGCAAATAAACAGATATTATTTACACACTAAAAAAGTGTTGAAATTTGAATTTTTCAGGCCACGTGCATTTCAATAGTTATAATAATGGTGTGCAAATACATTATTTACAAAACACGCTAACTTACTGTTTGTAAAATTTGCAATCTCTTGAAAAGGTGTTTTTCAATGGAAATCCTTACTTGTTTACTTCACTAAAATCACGTTTGTTCATCACTAGCATTAAATAATTTATTTGCAGAATCATTCAGTAAAATTAACACTGTGCACATTTCCTGAAACTAACAAACCTAAACTTAGATACGTAAATTATATTTGTATCGCTTAATTGCGGACGGCGGTTAGGGAAAACGGCGGAACGAGCAGTTTTACGAAGCGGTAAACACTTGCTGATTAATATTACATTTCATTCAAGAAAACGCACTAAAACAGTATACCTACAACTAACTATGCTTCAGGAAAGCAAATAAAGAAATAATTAACTACCAACATAATATTCAGACAAAACCAACGAGATACTCGTTATACACTATGAGAAAAAATCACATGCACAACATTCACCAGGTTGGAAACAAGAAACACAAACATGGCTAGTCATTGGCTGGAATCGTTTACTGTTCGTACGTGTCGACTTGCTCTGTCATAATTGCTAAACATGTTTTTAAAGTCCATTCACTAAAAGCGAAAAAAATTTAATATTGCTGTAAAAACATAATTTTAACCATAAATACTTTAAGTATAATTAAAATTTTTATATTAGAACTTTAAGTTCTGAGTACTATATTCTTTCAATTCCATCAACAAAATTGCCAACTTCACAACATGCATCCCACAGCAATTCATCAGCCTGTACAATACTTAACAAACAAGAACATTTACTGTTTACATAGTGTGTAGGTTGGTCACATTGTCTGCCAGATTTTACTCTACTTATATGAAATGGATAATACTGTACATAACCATTTTGTTTTATTGATTTGCAGGTGCACATAAGTACACTATTTAAGGATATGTATAGTATGGGTGGTGTTATATGACAAATTATTTTACATGATAGGTGTGACAATGGATCAGCCATCAAACCTTCTGAGCTCCTTCTGGTCGTACTCTCCCATTCGCTCATCACCAGAGGTCTCACCATTATTGCACCGTTCACTCTACCAGTTGGCTCCATCCTCTCACTGTAAGTATGATTTTTTTATCTGTGTATGAAATATGTTATAACACAATATGTAGGCATTTTATGTTGTAAATAATAGCTGTGTAAATATTTATAGCATTTTAAATACAGTAAATAAAAATTAATTTAGTTTTTAATTTTATTAAGACTTCTATCCCGCATGAACTCGGATACGCCCGTCTGCGTCTGGCGTCTTGTAACAATTATGTAAAAATATATGTGTGTGTGTGTGTGTCTGTCTGTGTACATATAATGTTTCAAAAAATTAATCCAAATTCAAAGGCTATAGGAACAGAACCATGTGGTAAAGAGTGAA